>JAOXYD010133269.1:0-10912 GCA_028565735.1 Pinacopodium congolense | reverse complement strand
TTTAATATTAAAAGAATCCTTGTTAAAATCTCTACTAGTATTCTTGAATCTTCACTTTGATCTTGATTTCTCCCTTTGCATAAATTTAACATTAAAGCATACACTAATAAAAAATATCATAAATAAACAAAACTCAAATTTAATTAACGAAATAAATGTTGGAAAAATAAAAACACAATACTAAAAAATTAAACTACACATTCAATTAACGAAATATAAAAATTCGACAATAATATTCGAACAAAATAACGAAATACTGAAATAAAGCAATAAAAATAATAAATGCCGTGAATACTATTTAGAAGCTATAATTATTCAAGACAAAAGTAAGAAATCTAAATGCAGAAAATTAAAAGAACAAGAAAAGAATAACAAACTAAGTCTAAAACTAAGTAAAATGACCTAAGGAAAACTAGAACTAAGAATAACAAAGGGAACATCTAGGTCTAGTGCATGTTGGTTGTATATATATCTATACTGCTACAGTAAAATGTGATGTTTTGCATTTTCGTTTCCACTGTCTGAGAGTAAAACGGTGCCATTTAGGGCTTGGAGACGCCGTTTTAGTAAGGGTTGTTTTACTCCCTAAAATATGACAACTTCGATCTTTGATTGCCTTTTCTTTACTAACTCCTCCTACGCACCTTCGATTGCCATGAAATTTTGTATGCAGGTTCCTCACATAATGATCTTGCTCCCTATAAAATTTCAGATTAATCTGAGCTCTGAACGTGCTGCTAATGCATCCCCAAAATTACCTGCACAACATATGGAGTTCAACCGAGCTTGTCTTTATCTTTTCTTTGTGAACTCTTCATGGCTTGTCACATGGACTAGAAATTTGGTGTGGAACCTCATAGCATGATGTTCTAGGCCTTCAAATTGGTTCCACACCAATTCTAGTTCCAAATTTGATCCAATTCTGCTCAAACATGACCCTTTCAACTTGTATTTGTGCCCTAAGGTCAAATTTGCCTGTAAAGGCAAAAAGAAACACAAATTAAGAATTTAAATAACAAAATAGGAATGAAATGACATTGTAACACATATAGAAATACTATAAAATTCATCCCTATCATGTAACATCTATGTGCAAGGATTGATCAATAGCCTGTATAGTTTTGACTTTTATTTCCTTAGTTTTCATAGTCATTACTACTCTTCCATAGTGATGATATCGGTATTTGGAAAATATCTACAAATTTTGAAAAAGACACACTTTTCTAATGAAGGTTTGGATTCTAGAATGCCTAGTAGTACTAGTTTGGTGTCTACTATGAAATCCTTAAATGGTTACTATTCTTTTCATGTAGTTTAAGCCTTTACATTCCAAGTATGATTGATATGATTTTTGAAGAACATGTTATGGTTCCTTTAGACCTATTTCTTCTAGATTTCTTGCTTACTATATATGAGAACTCTTCCTCTTCATTTACCTTATCTTGAGGTTTGTTTAAGTTGGTACTGGTGTTAATTTCCTTAAATTCAATGTCTCTATTCTTTAAACTACTAGCCTCACTGGATTGGCGATTCTAATCTTTTTGTTTAGTATTTGGAGTTAAATTGGCTAACATTTGGCCTTTTCTTCCACTAACACTTCTATCTTGTTAAGATTAATAAGTGTCCTTACAGACTTTAGAAAGCCACCCTCTAGATCATTCTCTGGTCTACTAGGGGTGCTTTTCCTCTGGTCTATACTGGTTTGATTTGTAGTGTCATCAACATTTTAATTTTGTTTGCTAATACTCTGCTTGATCCAAATTCACTTACTTCTCCTAACAATTTAGTATTTTTTCCCCCTCAACTAGAACTTTCTTAGAAGTTGCATTGTAAATTTTTATTATTCATCTTGTTAACTTGTTATTGTTCATCTTGGTTATTTCCTTCCATTAGCTCCTCATAGTCATTTTAGGAACTTCCTTCATATTTCCTTCCATTTTTTTGTTTGTTAAGTTGTTGGTTTCTATTGGTAAGATACCTTAACTAACTTGTAGGTATCATATATAGGGTTTTAAAGCTACCAATTTGAATCATACTAGCCTAAAACCAGTACGATTCGAACCAAAATAGTACTGGATTGAAATATCATCCCATACCCACAATATTGGCCCGTATAAGCCAGTTTTGAGCAAGTTGTTATATCGACTCAAAACCTAATCGATATTATAAATTAAAAAATTTAGGGAATTAATATTTAATTTTTAAAATTTTGGAACATTAATCGATTAATGTATAAAGGCTTAATAAAAGTTATATTTAAAAGAATGACCATAGAGCACATAGTTATAGTATTAGATTGTTACAAGAAAACTATATGCCCCAATCCTTGAGGTGGTGAAACAAAGAGCAATTCCAAATAACTGTTGCGCCCTTTGATATCTAGGACCTAAAAAGGATATGAAAGAGGAAGGTATATTTTAGTAAATGTTTGTCACAAATGCAACCTTTCTACCTACGCATTATTATCATAATCATTTTCAATTGTTATAAATAATAGTTTCACTCAAGATCAAATTATTTTCTTATTTTAAGAGAATATTTATGGTACATTGATGTTTACTATTAAATAACATAAACTTATAAATTTGAAGTATAAACCACACTTTTAAAGATCCATTATTTAGACAATAATTAACCCTTTTCAAGCAATTATTTAAAGCTAATGAGGACACAATTCAAATAAAAATAATTATATATAGTTAAAAAAAATTTCAAATTCATTTGTTTATTGTTGTCTAAGTATATAATTTAAGAAAAACAAAAATATGAAGTTGCAAAGTTTATATATATTAAATTAACATATTGTTTCCAAGTTAATAAACTATATAAAAGATAATTTTTTATTGGAATTTTATTGAGTAAGTGCATTATAAACTTGTGCATACATTTTTATAAAATAAAATTTTAATACATTTATACTCTTTCAGATTAAAGTCAAAGTGAATATTAATATTTTTAAATCAATACTAAATAGATTAACAAATAAGTATATAAGGAGATTATATCAGAATCTAAATTTTAAATTTTGATGAGATTGTTTAGATAATTATCAATTTAATATTTGTTAGTAACTTAAAATCATCAATTAGAATATGTTATTTTTATTAATTATCAAAAAATAACTACTCTTATTTAATATATTCTCAATGGGTATAAATATTGTATGAATATTATATTATATTGATTAATTGTTTGAAACAGGTTGAAATTATATTTATAGGGGATGCATGATATACATATAACTACCATTTTATAAATTTTTTAAAATTTAATAATTATTTTATAATTTAAAAAAGTTTTTTGCTATCGATACTATACCATTCCGAGGTGAAATCGTATACTATATCGATACCAATATTTAAAACATTGATCATGTCAAGTTAGTTTTTTCTATATTCCCCCTTGATATAAAGTCTTGCATATCTAATTCTCTTCCTTAATATAATATTCTCATCTACACAAATTGGTTTGCCAATATGGCTTACCAAATGATTTAAGCCTTTTGTAGACCAATATTTTAGTAGAATATTACGAAGTTAATCTATGTAGGAATTTGCTCATGTTTTACTTTCTCAAGAGATGTACCTAGTCTCTAAGATTGGAGAAAAATAGGTGGGTCTCTAATATGCTAGGGTCCATTTTGAAATGTCTTTTACACTTACTTTCAATGAAAACTTGAATAACATTAGATCTTCCTCATTTAGCAGTACCTCACATAAACCCCTATTTTTTCATATTATTTGAGCCTAATTGTAAACAATTGGAAAAAGGGATATTATTACCTAGAAAAAACTCAACTAAAGTAGCATTCCATGCTTTTGCAACTTCCTTTAAGACCTCAATAAGAGGTGACATAATGGCTTAACCTTAAGAGGGTTCTAGAAAGCAATAAGACAATGCTTGTTCAACATTTCCCTTTAACACTTATTTATAGTTAAGATATGTAGTACATATTTTCTCATGAGTTTTGTCTTTTAGGTTGCTTGTAAGCTCTCATTGTGATTCAAGTTTAGTGGAGGGATGAGAGTTGGGTTATTCAGGCCAATGTCAATCATATTAGGTAAACTTTGGTCATAGTCGAGAGAGTTTTTAAAATTTTGTTGCCTAAAATAGTAAAGGTTAGGGTCGAGAGTTTCTAAAATGGTAAGTAAACTAGGGTGGAAAGAGTACAAAAGGTAATACAAAGTTGAAGAAGGAGAAATAGTTGGTTTATGAAGGAGAGTGAGTTGAGAGTGGTGAGTGTTTA
Organism: Pinacopodium congolense; assembly: GCA_028565735.1. Classification (NCBI taxonomy): domain Eukaryota; kingdom Viridiplantae; phylum Streptophyta; class Magnoliopsida; order Malpighiales; family Erythroxylaceae; genus Pinacopodium; species Pinacopodium congolense. Next base: position 6,666 of record JAOXYD010133269.1, on the reverse strand, counting down.
TTGTAAAATAAACTACTAGATTTATACTCAAAACCGCAAGTATACGAGTCATAACTTATAGTAAAGAACAGTTATTGATCCCATAAGGATTGAGTTTAGTCACCATTTAACTTAGGTTCTAATTTGTTTAAGAAGTAAACTCAAATGTTAATAAACTTGAAAATAAAATAAAATAAAATAAATTAAACTAACAATGACAGCCAATTGAGACGAAGTGTAGGGACTTGATAACCAAAGCTTAAGATTAGGAGTCGTTCTATCCCTATTTTGTTTCCCTCTTTACTTAATGATCTAGTTTTGTTCGACCTAATATTTTTTAATGCTTAATTACCCTCTCTCAAGGTGCAATTAACTATCTCTAGTTAAATAGATTAAGATTAATTATGTTATCTCTAGCCTTATTAACTTTTCCTAAAGACTCAACTAGATATTAAGCAATATTATAGGTAATTTTCAACAAGTAGCCAAGATCTCTCTTCAACTACTTGCAAAAACATGAATATGTATAGGTCTATTGGAAGGTAAATCTCGTTGCACTACCCAACACAAATGCCTAGCTCACCCTCTCGATCTATTACAAGATTTAAGCTCAATACATATCACAAACATCCATTCTTTGAATCAAAAAGCAAGAGTTCCACAAAATAATTTAAGAACAACTCCTTTAAAGTATGTAGTTACTTATAATCACAAACAATCCACAAAAAATCAAGTTTTCCATGCTAAAATGTAATAAAGAGAAGAAGAAAAATAAACTATATGGAGTTTTGAAGGTCTTCTCTTTATTTAAGAAAGTTGGTGTTGAACCAAGGTGGTTCTAATTATCTGTTTTGATGATGACAAAACATTATTCTTACTAATGTTTAAGTCTTTGATGCTTTATAAGATAAGTTGATGTGTAAAGTAGACCAACATATTTATGGAGCTAAGGTAGAAGAGTTCAAGAATTAGATAATCAAGAGCTTGGATATCAAAGGTCAATTGATAAAGCTCAAGTGATGATCAAGCTTGAAGATCAAGAGAAGCTTAAAGATCAAGAGAAAGAAGATCAAGTTTAGTTAGGCTTAGGAAAGGTCTTAAGTTATAAGTCATCTTGATCTTGATCAAGGCTTGAAAAGGTCTCTCATATTTGCATGATCATATTTGCATATAGGCATTTAGGAGTTAAATTGTGGCTTTAATGATTAACTTTATTTGATTATGACTTTGGCATATTAGGAATTGAATTAGAATAGCATTTAGGCTATATGTTGCAAAATCAAGAAGTAATGTGATGAATTGTTTTAGTGCATGCTTATTGATGATTTTAAATGAATTAAATTGTTAATTGAACTTATTTAAGTTTGTTTGAATTAACTTGTGTCATAAGTGTGTTGTGAATTTTGGTTTTTGGATGGTTTATGAAATGATTGAAAAGGTTTTAAAGTTGGATTAAATGAAAAGTTTTGATAATCAAGGCAATTCTTATGTTAAATGTTTTGATGATTAAACAGCCTTGAATTATGCTTTAAAAGTTGCTTGAAGTCTTAACTAATGTTAGGAATTTATTTAAAAAGGTTTGGACTTGATTTGAAGTAGTTTTGTGTTTATCTGGCCATATAACGATGGGTTGATTATCCTTCAATAGCAGGCTTCAAGGGTGCCGTTGTACCCTCATTTCCAGAAGCTTTCAACAGTGGGTTGTTCATCTGATAACGGCTTCGTTAATAAACCCAGAAGGTGTCGTTGAACGTCTAGACTCTAACGGTTAGTTTCCTCTTTCAAGTTTTTGTCTTTATTCCTCATTGTAATAGCTATTTCTTATTTTTAACAACTCCAAACTTCACCCAACACTATATATATGATTCCTAAACTGTTTTAACAAGTTTAGATGCTCTAAAAAGATAATTATAAAGATTAAATATTCATATATTCAAAGCCTTCTCTCTTTTTTGTACATCGTTCTTTCAATCACAATTTTTCTATTTTAAATTCATTTATTGTACAATAAAATTTGTATTTTCAGTTACTTTAGATATAAACAAATCTTAGAAAGCTTTTAGTTGATTTTTTTAATTTATTATTTCGTTTTTTTTTTCAGTTTTTAAAGATCAGCATACCAAAACTATCTCTATTTTGATTAAACTTTTCTAAACTTTTGTGTTCTTCGATTTTGAGCTAGCAAAATCATTTTAATTGATTCAAAATTACTATTTATGTTTTTCTTAAGGTATCAAGAGTGCATATGATCTTTTACTTCAATTTTTAAGCACTCAAACTGTATGTTTGAGCTCAAAGAACACAAATTGCTCAAAACTATCAAGTTTTCTTTACAACTTCTTTATTGATTTCATTTTGGTATTTAATCTCGTTTCTAGGTATTCAAATTTTATGTTTTCAATTTTCTTAAGGTCTTAGGAGTACGCTAGTATTTTGGTTTTAATTTTTAAGTGATTATATTGTTTTTTTTAGCTTGATTTGTGACAAGTTGCTTAAAACTGTCCAGGTTTCACCATTCTAGCTTTTCTCTTGATTTTGATCATTTGATTGATATGGTAAAATTGTGTTTGCTGTTGTGATTTATTGTTAACATATAGATTAATGTTTTATTTGGTTTATTGCATTTAATTTGCATCATTTGAGTAATTAAATTCGTATTTTTATAGGCTGAATTCTTAAGACTGGTTATTTTGGACAAATTGCATGTTTAAATGTTCAATCTGATTATTTGATAGTTTAATCATGTTTTTGTTAATTGAATTAAATTTTTATGATCTATTGAAGTGCTAGGAGGCTAGTTATCATTTTGTTTTGCCTCTAGAAATTTCAATTTTGAGTTTTATTTCATCAGGATTAGAGAAATATCATAGAAGATGCGATTGGTTACATAATTTGGGGAAATTGATTTGTATTAATTATTGTTGTGTTATTAGCTAATATTTTCCATTTAAAATAGAGTTAATAGGTTGCTCTTAACCTAGGCTAAAGAAGATTTGGATTAAGTTAATCCTTGAATGTAAATTAGATTGGATTAGTCCTTAATTGTGCATTGACATTCCATATTGCATTTGTTGCATTTAAGCCTTTGACTTGTGTTGATTTTGATCGAGGTTGTCATACACTATATAAGTTTGGTTTAAAGCTCAAGGGAGCTTGGATTAGGGGCTGTCCTTATAGGACAAAAATAATAATCTTTGGTTGTATTGGAAAGGCTCCTCTTTGCCATAAAAGATTGTTGTTGACGGGTTACTCTTCACCCACTTAAGTAAGATTGTGAAAGGTTCCTCTTAGCCTTTAATCAAGATTGTTGGATAAGTTCCTCTTAGCCTTTAACCAAGATTTTTGGATAGGTTCCTCTTAACCTTAAACTAAGATTGATGTAAAGTTGCCTCTTGGCCTTTAACTAAGATTGTTGTGAGGATTACTCTTCGCCTAATTAAAGTAAGATTAGTTGTTAGTGAACTTCCCACAAGTAGTTGGAGAGAGGCCGTAGTCTATCTTTAGGGTAGGTGAACCTCTATAAATCTTGGTATTCTTCTCTTCCTTATCTCTTTATATTTTTTCCTTGTGTTTAATTTATAATTGTTTTAATTTGGTTGATATTGTTATAAGTATTGACATTCTATATAGGTTGAATTTTGGTTAATAAGAGTTTATTTCATCGAGTTTTTCATGATATTTTAATGTTTATCCGCTCTTATCTTAATGTTCAATTGTTTAATTTGTGTCTTGGATTGTTTAATTTGTTGATGGCAACCTAATTGAAGTGGAAATGAGTTAAAATGTTAAGAATAAATCTAAATTAGGAGCAAAATGGCAGTACCTAGCAACCCTATGCTTAACTCCTGAGGACCCGTGTTTTACTCTATATTGGGACTCGTGTGCGGGGGCTTAAACGACGACATTGTATTCCTTTTCAAGCATTGTATAAGTAGCAGTCGAGACAAAATTAATTGGATCTTCCACCTAAATGGTTGCAACTTATCCAATTTTCTCCCACTTGCTTCTAACACATCTATTAACTGTTTAAAGCCAAAAACAATAAGAAGAAACACCTGGAACACAAAATCAAAGAGAGAAATTAGATTGTGCTAGTTCTAGGGCTCTTGTCTCTTATTCTTCGTTTTTTTATCTTGTTTTGTAAATCTGAGTTGCTAGTGAAGGATTTTGGAAACTCAAACACGTGATTCAAGGTTTAAAATGTGTTTATAACCCATTATTGGTGTATTCTAACCTATTTTCATATTAAAGTTTCACCTTTAGTTATCATTTGTTCAAGAACATGATGAATATAATGAGAATGATCTATTTCTTATTTCAAATGAGTGGTTGATTCAATTTTTTGTTGTGGAGTAGTTCTAAAATGATCTAAATATGTGTTGGACTTATTTATATGCATGAGTGAAGGTTGTTCTTTGCTTAAATGAAGAGATTAATGTATATTATAAACTAAACACTTAGAATAAAGTTAAGAAACAACTTAGGATTAGAGAAATCTACCTATTTTATTGGATTAATCATTAAGCAACCTGATTTAAATCATTGAATGACTAAACCTTGGTTTTAGGTTAAGCTTCCTAGACTTTCTGCCTAATGTTTAAAGATTGATGAATAACCAAACTTTAACTTAAACAATTAGATAAAAAGCTTTGTCTTAACCATAACATGGCTTTGAGTGAATGAAGTGGCCCTAGGACAAGTCTTTAAATCCATAATTAATTCATTTAGATCATTAAAAACTAATTCCATAATCAATTTATCAATTAAGCAATCACTTTTATTGCAACTAAGTTATTATTTATAACTTAACATTTTAAATCCATTTGGTAAATTTAGTAGTCAAATTCATTCAATTCAGATTCTTTAGATAATTGTGACCTAATTTTGGCCTAGTACTTGCAATTTGGTGAGTTCTTATGGAACGATAACTTGAATCTAACATATTTCCATATGTTACTTGTGATTGGTGCACTTGTCATCATTATTGGTTTGAAATTGAAAAAAGAAGGAAATGTATGCTTTAAAGACTTAATTTGTGAATTAATTTGGATCAATTAGCCTTATTAGAAAAAAAAACAACAAATATCTCCTCAACAGTGGTGACATTTTCTGTTTTATCAACGTTAATCGACATCTTACAAGTAGTCATCACGACCCTTAAGAAGCAATCTGCAATAAATTCACCACATTTAATTCAATGTGTTTCAAACTATAAGCGAAGTATTTGAAATTGTTGCCTCTTGGCTTTTGCTAAACCTTCTTTATAGAATTCCAAATCTATTTGGAAGTATCCTTATAAAGAATAATCTATAATCAATGGTTTGAAACAAATTGTTCTTTACATTGATATCATTCAATTTCAATCCTTCAATTTCTTCCTTCCAAGAGCATCTATCATTGTTGTGTTGGGTATTTCATATGAAACAATTTGCCAATACTCTTTGGATATTAGGAAGTTCTCCATTAGCATATTACAATGATTACAATGATCATCAAAGAATTGCAAGTTGTATAAAATTTTGAGAGTCCATCTTATAATTGACTACTATGGCAAGAAAAGTTAATGCTTTTTTTAAGTGGCTTTGATAAAACTGTAGATATAAGAAATAAGAAAATATAGGAGAACTGTGTCATCTTATTTGTTAGTAAAGAAGCCTTTAAATAGGCATATATCCAATAGATAAAAATTTTGAAAAATGAGAACTAACAGTAACAAAAGTAAAAATTGACTTCTAAATTTTTACTAAACAATTTCACTTACATAAAAAAAATTCTAATTAAATAGAACCTTACTTTATAACTAATTTCTATTGACTAGAACAACTAATATTTTATTTGAATAACTACAAAGCCCCACCATATCTGTAACCCCCTTAGCTTCCAAGAAATAAAACTGGAGTGGGCCCTACTAATTTTTTTCTCTCCCTCCCTCTCTCCTAACATATGGATCCCCCCTCTATGTGAAAAGGGGATTATTTTGGGGTCTCTATGTAAGGGCTCCTAAGTCAAGTCCAAATTTTGTTAACCACTAATAACCTATTTGAATTAGCAACCTTCATGACTATGTGTTGCGATCTAAAAAACTTATAATTTTTATCAATTTAATCTAAGAACAACCAAAGGCAAATGCACCTTGTTAACAAGTAGTATAAAACGGATTAAACCCCGAATATTGTTCTCCCTAAGAATCTCAGCGTAATTATAGATTAATTAATATAAGATTATCTAGACAAATCCAAGATGATTGAATAAGAGGAACAAATAAGAAACAAACAAAGATGAACACAAACAAGGTTCAATTTAAACATAAGCTAAAGTAAAGGAGTCTAACAATTGTTAATTTGACTAGGGCTTGGATTGCAATAGATTTAACAAACAAGAAACACAATTCATTTGACATTTTTAAGGCATACATCACAAATGCAAGACACAACTAATGATCATGGAAACATCTTTTCTCTTTTATATTCAATTCATCTATCTTGGTTCAACAGACAAATTAAAATAGAAGGCATTAATATCAAGACGCCTAGAATTAAGTTTGTTAATCCTATGGACCCTAACAAAAGACTCTAGGGCTTAGTCCATACCTCATTTCAATTGTGTTATCTAATTAATATTCCAACAATTAAAATCCTATGGTCAAGGTCCTTTAATCATTTAATGATCTAACTAAGATGGTTACTT
>JAOXYD010133258.1:0-10913 GCA_028565735.1 Pinacopodium congolense | reverse complement strand
GTCACATCTAAGGCCACCCTCGTGGCCTCCTTGCGCCCTATTTCCTACCTGTTTTCCTGTTGTTTTCTTGCTTTTATGTTCGTATCTTCCACCTAAACCACATTAAATAAAATGCTTCTATAAGTTCTCACAATAAAACCCAAAAACAACAACTAAACAATAAAAATATAAAATAGATTAAAGACGCAAAAATAATAAAAACCATGAACAAACTAATATTACATGCACTAAAAATAGGCCATTAACATAATAAACCCTTAGAAAAAAATTTAAGCTTAGAACACAACCATCAACTTCCCCACACTTAAATCTTTGCTTGTCCTCAAGAAAAAGCAAAAATTAAAATTTAAGGCATAAACAACAAAAATACACAAAGGCACATAAGAATGAAAGCTTGAACACATAATAGCAAAAGATATCAAGGAACTCACCTAACCAAAATCTCAATCATTCAAGAAGATCCATCATAATCACCTATTTGGTTCACACCATAATTGTCTTGACATTGATAATACATTACAATTATAACATTGTTATCCTATTCTCATCTCTATGACAATTATAATTGTTCTTTTGTTTGAATTACTGAGTGAAAGGTAGGCTCACTCTAATCAATCATTCATAAAATATTCTACGTATGAAAGGAGATTAATGGAATTCATTCGAGAGTTTAATTCATTAATTTTTAGTGTTACCAAGAACGATCACCTAGGCTTTTCACACAAAAGTGCACACCTCTCTTCCTTTTCCCTTTTTCTCTCTCTTTCTTTTTGTCATTAATTGTTATTACTTTTTGTTTTTGTTTTTTCTCTCTTTTTTTTAGTGCACCCCTAGTTACTCCACATTGGTAATGTTTTTAGATTAATTCGGAGTATCATTTTGCCTTTTATGCGATGGTGCATGTCTTTTGGGGAATACCTCTGGCTGCTCAACTAATCATAATTCACAACAAGCATTAGGTTCTACTCTTAACCCCTTGGCATTTCTATACAGAAAACAGAGGCGTAAATAGTAAAATTGAATGATTAACACATTTAAGCCATGGAATCATCTCACTTCTTTCCTAGCTAATCCTTTTTATGAATGAAAGCCAATGTATCCCACTGTTAAGTACAAGTTTATCAAAAAAAATCATTCATATAATTGTCATAAAAGTAAGAAAGTTATACAACTCTTTAATTATCTTGAATTTTTAATAAAAAGGCAATCTTGATAAAAAAAAACTTCTAAGGATCCAACCTCTTCACTCTTAGAACAACCCTGATCTTAGTGGTGCTAGTTCCTCTCAATCCAATGATATTTATACATTCAAGTAAATGCAACAATCATGAAACAAAACAACTAGCAACCTATCAAGCCTAAACCATGCATTCTGAATGACATGCAAAATGCAAAAAACCATGCAATAGCTACCTCACCACACTTAGAGAACACATTGTCCTCAATACGAAGAGAGAGGCAGCACGAAAAAAAACACAAGAACAATAAAATGGACATAAAACCAAACAAGACAGAAACAACACAAAAGAAAGAAAGAAAAAGGTGAGAAGGTCTTATTCATATGTGGGTAGGGCAAGTGTGGAGGTGGAGACATCAAATTTCTGCCTGCAAAAATATTTATTTAATTTTCGAGTCAGAGAACATTGCTAATTTAAGAAGTGCTTAACTTTGGATTCGATTCTTTCCACTTGGCTTGCTAAATGCTTGATCTTATCTAGGAACAATTGGGTGTTGACATGCATTTCTTGAAGAATCTGTTGCTAGCCTTCTACTTCTTGAGGAGGAGTAGAAGGGCTTGCTTCATTTCCTAGTGGGGTGAGGGATCACGTTTGGAAAGGTGGGGCAGCCCTGATTCACCTGTTAACAACATAAGTTCGATAGAGGGGATCTCAAAGCCCCATGGAATAAGGCTCCAAGATCTCTACATAAGTGGTCAATGTTAAAGAAATGAGGTGTGATTGGAGGAGGACCCCCTAGACTCATATTATAGTGCAAGGCAAGGGCAGTGACAATGAAACTCATGCCTAAAGGACTACCTGGTTTGGCAAGAACTTTAATGATGGACCTAAACATTCTGTAAGGTATATTAATTTATACCTATGGTCTATGCACCAAAGGAAGAATAGTTCTTGTACAAAACATTTATTGCTTCCGTGTTTGTTGAAAACTGTTAAACACATAAATTTATACAATCATAAATGTTCTGGGTTGTGAATTAAACAATCTGGTGTATTCTGGGAATTAAATTTTGGCTCCCCCATAAGATGATATCAATATTCATGCACGTCAAACTCATCTTGATGGTCAATCAATTCAGTGATAAGAAAATTAAACATTTGATGCATAACACTATATTCTAATTTATATGACCAACCATTCAACTGAAACAAAAAACAATGTCTAGATTGGCGTCATCATATAGAAGGGTGGCAAGAATTCAAGAACTAACTAAGGATATGTAACAATATCACAAGGTATAAATTTTTCTCAGCCAATATTTTGAGCCAAGGATTCTTTTCTTTTTTTTTTTAGTTAATCCTAAAAGGTCTAACAAGTTAAACTAGAAAAATCTAGAAGACACCAAATCTCTAGAGTTAATGGGGTGGAACCTTTAATGGGATGGACAACAGGAAACAAAGAGCTATGTCAGGCAAACCTATTCCAGAGACAATGTGCTAAAAGCATTCCTAGGATATTGTAGATCACGTAAACTGCCATTTTGGAGCCACTATGAGACACTTGTAAGAGAATAGCTTAAATGAAAATAAATTAGAAATAAAAAAGAAAATGTAGGAAATAAAAACTAGAAGAAATAAAGTGGAAAACGGATGAAAACTAAGAAAATGGAAAGATGAAGACAAAAGAGGAAGAAAATAGGTGAGTTGGCGAGAAGATGGGGAGGGTGTTGGAAATTTGGAAGGGGGTTGTCAGAAATGTAGAGAGTGGGGGTAGGGGTGCTTTATTTCTAAAAAGAAATAAAGAAGGTGGTTTTAACCCCCTCGACTCACAAGGACCCCTCACGTAGGTAGTCGAGAGACCACATACATGGCGGGGTTAACCACCAACGTGATCAAATTGGCCACTTTCATGGCATTCAAATTAATGTAAATTTATTTCATAAAAATTAATCATGGTCATGACAGAAAAGCCATAATCGTGGCTAACTAACTTAATGGGCACGAACAGAGCTTATTTGTCTTTAGAAATTCAGTCACAGTATGCTATTCCTATCTCTAAAGCAATTCATTTCAAACCCCCTTCATTCCTAATGTCTAAAGAACCAGTAATGATTGAATTTATCATCAGATCATCACCAACTTATTGGCCACGAAGGTGGCTGATTTGTCTCTAGAAAGTCAGTGTAGATGCGATATTCCTGTCTCTAAAGCAATTCATTCCAAACCTCCTTCATTCCTAATGTCCAAAGAAGTAGCAATGATTGAATTTATCATCAAATCATCCAAAAATTCAATTAAACAATACATTAGACACAAAGTGAAGGGAAAGAAAAGAAGGACTAAATAAAACTAACTCAAATAATAAAAACAAATTACGCTAAACACACTCAACTTAACTAAAACACATAAAGTAAAATAAACATACTAAGTTAAGGTCATTAGCTTGAACAAACTCAGTTCAACCATGGATAAATGAGTGAAAAGAAAGAAATTACTTCCCTCTCTTATGAGAATGTCCCTCCAAGGTATGGCTTGCACCTATTCCTATTAACCTTAAAAAGTTTCACCTTTGTCATTCTCTAACTCTAAAGCCTTATGAGTCAACACTTGAATAATTTTGAATGGTCGGCCCTATCTCAACTTAAGCTTTTCGGGAAATAACCTAAATCTTAAGTTAAATAATAACACCAAGTCTCCAATTTTGAAATCCTTCTTCTTAATATGCACATCGTGCCACTTCTTTACAACTTCCTCATACAACTTGGAATTGTCATAGCATCATATCTTAGTTACTCTATTTCATTAAGTTGGAATAACCTTCTCTCACTAGCTAACTTTAGCTTCCTAATTGCCTATTAAGCCTTATGTTCCATCTTCAAAGGCAAATGGAAAGCTTTCCCATACACAAGTTGATAAGGGGTTGTACCTATAGGAGTCTTGAAAGCAGTTCGATATGCCTACAAGGTATCATATAACTTTAATGCCAAATATTTCCTTGAATTGTTTACTACCTTCTCCAAAATTCTCTTCAATTCCCAATTCACCACCTTTACTTAGCCACTTGTTTAAGAATGGTAGGGAGTAGCCACTTTATAGTGAATACCATATCTCTTTAAAAGAACGTCATAGGGTTTATTACATAAGTAAGCTCCTCCACCATTTATAATAGCTTTATGAACCACAAACTTATTAAATATGTTCTTAATAAACCTTTAGACCACCTTGTCATCATTCGTTGGAGTAGCAATGGCCTCAACCCACCTAGAAACATAATCAACTCTAGCTAGAATGGTCCTATGAAGTCTAATCCCTATAGATCAAACACTTCTACCTCCAAGATGGTTAAGAGTGGCATCTCATCCCTTTTCGAAGTGTTTACCACTTTTTAATACCTATCACAACATAACACAATCTTACGAGCATCTTTAATCAAATTTAGCTATTCAAATTTTCATTCTAATACTTGGGTCAACGTCTTATTTGCTTTATAGTGTTCTACATAAAGTGAGCTGTACAAGTGGGTTAAAAGTTCAAACATTTCTTCTTTAGGAATAAACCTGTGAATCAAGCCATCAATACATATCTTATATAACATATGTTCATCCCATATGTAACAAGAACATTGAAATAAGAAACACTTCCTTTATTGATATGATAAATCAAAGGGAAAAATACTACTTGAAAGATAGTTTACAATGTTAGCAAACCAAGGAAGAAAAGGATTTGTTATCATTATTAGAGCTTCATCTAGAAAGTTCTCCTTAATTTCCTTTTCTCCTTAGGACTCTCCTCTTTCATGTCTTGCTTTATGATTATCCACTAGGTTTTTTACTCCTTTCTTATCTTTAATCGCACGATAGAACTCATGGAGTATAAGTAACCATCGAATTAGTCATGGCTTGGCCTCTTTCTTGGAAAAAGGGTATTGAAGTGGTGTATGATTTGTAAAAACAATAACATTTGAGCCTAACAAAGAAGAACAAAATTTGTCACAAGCAAATACCACTGTAAGTAATTCCTTCTCGGTAGTGTTGTAATTTAGTTGAGCCCCCACTAAGGCCTTGCTTATATAGAAGATGGCATGTAACTTCTTCTCCCCCCTTGGTATAAGCACACATCCAACAACATTATCACGGGCATCATACATGATTTCAAAAGGAAATTACCAATCTAGTGAAGCTAATATTGATGTTGATGTAAGTGCCTTCTTCAATCTATCAAAAGCATAGAAACAATTGGCATAAAAATTAAAAGGCACATCCTTAATCAACAAATAAGTCAAAGGTTCAAAAATAAGGGAAAATTCCTTTATAAACCAATGGTAGAAGCCGAAATGGCCTAGAAATGCTCTAATACCCTTGAAATTTATAAGAGGTGGGAGCTCGTCAATAACTTTGGCTTTGGCTCAGTTTACTTCAATACCCTCGTGTGAAATTTTATGGCCCAAGACAACTCCTTCTTGAATCATGAAATGGAATTTCTCCTAATTCAGAACTAAATGGGACCTTTCACGCCTTTAGAGAACTCTATCCAAATTAAATAAATAATGGTCAAAAGAATCTCTAAAACTAGAAAACTCATCCATAAATACTTCAATAATGCCTTCATTTATGTCCGAAAAGATGTCCATCATACACCATTGAAAGCTGGTGGGTGCATTACAAAGACCAAAAAGCATCCTCTAATATGCAAAGGTCCCGTTGGGGTAAGTAAATATGGTCTTCTCTTAGTCATTCGGGTAGATGAAAACTTTGTTACAACTAGAGTACCCATCTAATAAGCAATAGAAAGAATCCACTACTACTCGCTCAGTTATTTGGTCCACAAAAGGCAAAAGGAAATGGTCCTTCTTAGTGATCAAATTCAGCTTCCTATAATCTATGCATACTCTTTAATCAGTGATTATCCTAGTCAAATTCTTTTCTTCTTGTTTATTTTCCATCACCATCATGCCCCCCTTCTTAGGCAACATTGAATTGAACAGTTAGACCTTAGCTTTAATGAGTTTTTATATGAATTTAATCCAATTTTAAGCTACATTGCTTATGATATGTTGTTAATTGATTTAATTACGTCTATAAATGCTTAACATTTCAGCTAAAAGCTAAAACTTGAAGAAATTTTGAGATTATGCAACAAAAATTTTGAAATTTAGACTAAAATGACAACCTCAGTCTACCTACCATTATGCTTCGCAACTCACCATTTTACTCTCGAAGGCAAGGACCATTATGAAGATTTCATAGCCTACTCTATTACTCCATTTAAGCATTGTTTAGGTACCAATTGATGAGTTTCTAGCTGGATCTTCAATCTTATTGGCTGTAACCTGCACAAGTTTCTTCCCATTTGCAGATGACATATAAATGGAGGTCTAGAAGCTAGAAATAATAAGAAGAAATAGAGAGAAAAAAATTTTTCATATCAATCTTTATATTCTCTCAAAGTTGTTTAGGGCTCCTAACTAGTGTTCTTCATCTTTTCTGATTTTCTTTGTAGATTTAAGTTTTTTTGTGGATTGTAAAGGCTCAATCATATGTCTTAGAACTACAAGCATGTTTGTAGCTCCATTTTGTGCATTTTCAACCTATCGTTTGTACTGATATCTACTTTTGAGCTTATATATTCAAGAACATGGGTTATATGCATGATATCTTTTCTTTCTTGATTAAAAGGCGACTGAACGTGTTTGTGGTTGAGTAATGGTTCTCTGATGATCTGAACACATGCTTAGATATGATTAAGGGCTGTCTTTTACTTATTTAAATACTTAGAACTTGTCTTCAATGAATTGTTTAAGAATAAGAAGGTAAATGGAGAAAGAAGAGGACCAATCTCATAATCCATTGGAAAATCAAAGAGTAACTTGATTTTAATCAATGCAGGACCAATGATTAGTTAATCTAAATGGTATTAATCTGAGAATATGAATATTTAGATTAAGTTTTTTGCACTTTAAGCCTTCTTTTGGTTGATTTAAGAGTAGACGAAACCTTAAACTTCAAAAGTAAGAGAAAAGACATTCATTTGATATTAACCTTGTCTTGATTTAGTGAAGTTGTCCTGGGCCAAGTCCCTTAATCCTTAATTAATCCATTTAGATCATTAAAATCATTTCCTTGACCATTTAATTCATTAAGCAACCTTAAATTTCAAATCTAGTCTTATTTCCAAAGCAAAAAGCCCTTTAGTGTAGTTTGGTAAATTTAGTTTAATTAATCATTCAAATTGGTGTCTTTATATAACTTTGATCCATTTCCTTACTCTTTATTATAAGTGATATCCATGGAATGATAACTTAAATCTAAATTACACACTTTATTACTCGTGATTTGTATACTTGCCACTTAGTTGGTTTTGAATTTGTTTATAAAAAGGAGCTTTAATAGTTGAATTTGGTAATTAATTTGGTTAATTTGATTTTAATAGAAACTAAAACAATAATTTGTTGGCATTGTTTTCGGGGATCCAACATAATCTAATTGTTAGTAAATTTTGGTGTTAATTATGCTAAAGTTGTTAACATTGTTAAATATTATTTATATTGCATGTTTATTTCTCTTTTTAAGTGTGTTTTATTTTTATTTGTGTGTTTTCTTTATTTAGTAGTTGCTTTTATGGTTATTCGTTTTTAATCTTATATGTAAATTCGAGTCCATAAGTCTGAAAAGTTTTAGTTTGATCCTAAACTTGAAAGAACCATCTATAAGCAAAAGAAATAAACAAAGACCACATCATCCTATAGTCAAGATCCTTTAGATTTTCATGCATGTCATTGGATATTTTTCCTTTTTTTCATTTATTATGGCCCTTTTGGATGTTATATGGTTGATTAAGTATGTTAAAGATCGCATGGTTTTAAATTACTTCATGTTTTGGATGATGACATCTTTTGATCATTATGAGTTCCATGTTTAAAATATATAGTTCTAAAGCAAAATGTGCTTTATTTTAAAATATCATATCATCTTACTTTAATTTAATAAGAAAAGAAAAGAAAAAAATGAAAAAACAAACAAAGAAAAGAAAAAGTAAGTAATAAGTGAGTTTATTCACTCCACTGGCTTTAAACCAATTGGTTGAAGTTTATTAGTGCTGCTATTAGCCAATTGATGTGAGGCAATTTGATTAATATACCAAAGATGTTCACGAAAAAATGTTCATCTTCATGTAATAAAATAACTTAACCTTTCATCCAAGCTTCTAAAAATCTCACATTTTTGCTTTATATTTTGATTTTAATGAATAAGGGATGTCTGATGGTTTTGAAGGATGATACATGTTGCTTTAGCACTATTTATTTTGCATGTGGAATGGAAGTGTGATTAAGTTTGAATTTGATTAAATATGAAGTGATTTAAAGTTATTTGTGACTTAGTATGCTTAATTCTCTATATACCATGTTTTAGGTTCATAATTTTTTAAAACCTAAGGAAATTGGTCTATTTATTGTGTTTGATGAGTTGGATAACTTTTTCTATACTTATAGGCTAGTTGAACTTGATAATTGAGTGATTTTCTTGAGGATAAGTGAAGTTTAAGTGTGGGGGAATTGGTAGGCCTTAGTTTTAATGTGTTTTGATATGAATTTAATCCAATTTTAAACTACATTGCTCCAAATTTGTTGTTAAGTTATTTAATTATGTCTATAAATGCTTAACATTTCAGATGGAAGCTAAAACGTAAAGAAAATATGAGATTATGCAAAAAAAATTTTGAAATTTGGACTAAAATGGCAATCTCATTCAGTCCATCGTTGTGCTTTGCAACTTTTCTTTTTACTCTCGAAGGTAGGGACCATTACAACAGTTTCATAGCCCACTGTATTACTCCTTTTAAGCACAATTTAGGTACCAGTTGACAAGTTTCTAGCTAGATCTTCAATCTTATTACTACAACTTGTACAAGTTGCTTCCCACTTGCAACTGACATATAAATGGAGGTCTAAAAGCCAGAAATAATAAGAAGAAACATAGATAAACCCGTTTTTCATATCAATCTTCAGATTCTCACAAAGTTTAAGGCTCCTAACTAGTGTTCTTCATCTTTTTTATTTTTCTTTGTAGATTTAAGTTTTTTTGTGGATTGTAAAGGTTCAATCACTTGTCTTAGACCTACAAGCATGTTTGTAGCTCCATTTGGTGCATATTAAACCTATATTTTGTATTGAAATCCACTCTTGGGCTTATATAATCAAGAACATGAGTTATATGCATGACATATTTCTTTTTTGAATAAATGGAGTGGTTGAACATATTTGTGGTTGAGGAATAGTTCTTTGATGATCTGAATACATGCTTAAATATGATTAAGTGTTGTCTTTTAGTTATTTTAATGCTTAAAGCTTATTTTGAATGGATTGTTTAAGATTAATGAGGTAAATGGAGAAAGAAAAGGACCAATCTCTTAATCTATTGGAAAATCAAAAACTAACTTGATTTTAATCAATGATTGGTTAATCTAGAGGGTATTAATATGAGAATACGAATGTTTAGATTAAGCTTCTTGGACTTTAAGCCTTCTTTTAGTTGATTTAAGAGTGGACCAAACCTTAAACTTCAAAAGTAAGAGAAAAGACATTGATTTAATCATAACCTTGTCTTGATTTAGTGACGTTGCCCTAAGACAAGCCCTTTAATCCTTAATTATTCCATTAAAATCATTAAAATCATTTCCATGACCATTTAATTCATTAAGTAACCTTAAATTTCAAAGTTAGTCTTATTTCCTATAGTATCCCACTCTCATAGAACACCTACCCGACATTCTGATGAATATCCAAGTAAATACCCTACAAGGGTGGCACACTAGAACAATTACAGTAGGCATTATGCAACATAATCAAAAGGAACATAGACATTAGAACTCATATTTCATTAAACCAAATTCCATTTATACATCATCATAAACTGTACATAAGCAGCAAACATAACAAAAACATACTATCTAGACTCATAGAGACTTCAACTGACCAATCTTTAATCCATGATAAGTCTGTAAGTACGCAGCTCTCACTCTCTTTACATTGTATTAATCTAGGATTTGAACTCCCTCCGACTTGAAATGTTGAGTGAGTGAGTTTTCGGGGAAAACTCGGTGAGGGGTCATCATTGATGTGCTCAATCTATCCACGCATAAACATATAACACAAAACAAATAACAGAATCATCACAATTAAAATCAGATTTTTCATGTTTTTAGCATATCAAAGTATGATTATACACTGACATTCTATCATACGAGAAGACAATTACAAATGCACATAAGACTCGATTTTTTTTCTTTTTTTATGACTTTTTGCCATTTACTGTCTCATACCAGTAGCTGATATTGGGCTCATTCTTTGAGTACTGATCCCGATCCGTAGTGGAAAGCATGTTCTTTTAGGGTACAGACCTCGATCCATAGTAGAAAGCGGGTCCATACATATCTTAGTCTGAGGTTCGTTCCAACCATGGGCATAAGTCCCACACCAACTGCGGCTAACCTAGTCACCTCAATCACAATTCCATTAATGTGATCATGCATTTAATGAATGCAAAGCAACACATTACAGATCATACAATCAATCAATCAAGCAGAATACACATACAGTTCGCATTTTCATAATCATCAGACCTAAGTCTGGCATCTAACCCATGGTTAGGAATCACACAATATGATAAGATTGAAATTTATTAAATTTTCATATGCTTTTTAATGTCATTTCAATCTTATTTTATTATTTAAATATTT
>JAOXYD010133247.1:0-10913 GCA_028565735.1 Pinacopodium congolense | reverse complement strand
ATTTGACGCCTTAAAGGAGAACTTAGTCACAACGCCCATCTTGCAACCTCTAGATTGGAGTCTGCCATTTGAGCTAATGTGTGATGCCTCTAACCATGCTATTTGAGTAGTACTAGTCTAGAAAGTGGGGTAGATCCCTCATGCTATTTATTATGCCTCAAAGACTTTGAATGACGCCCAAAAAAAAAAAAAAACTACACAACCATAGAAAAAGAACTTCTTATAGTAGTTTTTGCTTTGGATAATTTTGTCTTACTTATTAGGTACTAAGATTAT
This sequence comes from Pinacopodium congolense, assembly GCA_028565735.1. Taxonomy (NCBI): domain Eukaryota; kingdom Viridiplantae; phylum Streptophyta; class Magnoliopsida; order Malpighiales; family Erythroxylaceae; genus Pinacopodium; species Pinacopodium congolense. The sequence continues at coordinate 10,637 of JAOXYD010133247.1, read as the reverse complement.
TGTTTACTCTTATCATACAACTCCAAAGCACCTATTGGTAAAGAAGGGGAGGTTCATTCATTGGACACGCCTACTTAAGGAGTTCAACATGTAGATAAAGGACAAGAAAGGCTCAAAAAATGAAGTAGTAGATCATTTAAGTCATTTATTGGATCATGGTGCTAACACAGGCTTTATCAATAATGGTTTTCCAAATAAAAAACTATATACAGTACAGCTAATAGCCCCTTGGTATGCTGATATAGTGAATTTCTTAGTTCCTCATTGATTTCCTACAGATTTCAATAAGGTACAGAAGGAGAAGATAAGAGCCAAGCAAAGTTTTATGTATGGCATGACCTTGACCTGTGGTAGTTTTGTTCAGATTAGGTCAATGAAGATGCCTACCTAATAGTGAATTTCTTTCTATCTATAAATTTTTCATTCTTATGCATTTAAAGGTCATTTTGGATCAAAGAAAATAGCTTTCAAAGATTTGGAGTGTGTGTTTTACTGACCATCTCTATTTCGAGATGCATATGATTTTTGTAGGACTTTTGACAACTATTAGTGCACAAGTATGTTGGGTCCCCATGTGGAAATGCCTTAAACCCCCATATTGATTTGTGAGATTTTATATGTTTATGGCATGGAATTCATAGGTCCTTTTCCTTCTTTATTTAGATTTCTATATACTATACTTGTACTTGAGTATATATTGAAATAGATGGAAGAAAAAGTCACCTAAACTAACAATTCTCGAGTGGCTGAAGATTTCTTGAAATCTAACATTTTCTACAAGTTTGGAGTCCCGCGTGTAATCATTAGTGATAAGGAGATTAACTTTTGCAATCGGACAATCGAGGCTTTTTTAAGGAAATATCAAGTGATGCATCGAGTCTCAACATCTTAAGGAAATATCAGGTGTCTAATTGAGAGATCAAGTCCATCTTAGAGAAGATGATGAATCCTAATAAAAAGGATTGGCATTTGCACTTCAACGATGCCTTATGGGCCTACAAGACTACATATAACACTTTAATAGGGATGTCACCCTACAGGCTTATTTTTTGGAAGCCATGTCAGCTTATAGTGGCGTTATAACACAAGGATTATTGTGTAATCAAGAATTGTAACATGGAGTTAGAAGTCGTCATTACCTATAGATGGTTACAATTGTAAGAGCTTGAAGAGTTGTGACATGAAGCATTTGAGAATGCCTGGACTTATAAGGAAAATACTAAGGCATTCCATGATCGCAACATCTCTAAGAAGAAATATGGGGTGGGATAGAAAGTGCTTCTTTATCATTTTAACCTTAAACTCTTTCAAGTTAAGCTACGCTACGGATGGATAGGTGCCTTTGAGGTTACATATGTTTATTCGTATGGAGTAGTGGAGATAAGAAGTGCTAAGACAGGGAAGGAGTTTAAAGTTAATGGACATCATCTCAAGCCCTACTTTGAGGGATTTCAAGTGCACAACTCAAAGGTGATGGAGCTTGAAGCTCCAACATACATTGGTTGATATGAGTTGACAGGGGTTGAGCTTGTGACCTTAAACAAGCACTTGTTGGACAGAACCCTAAACTTATCCTTTTATTTTGGTTCTTTTCTATTTCAATTTTTGATTGTATTCATTTGAGTGCCTTATTTTCTTTTTATTTTTTTTGTTTCTACGTTTGCGAGGATTGAGATGTGATTTCCGCTTTCAAGTCAATACACACTCTTCGATCCAGGGGAGAACTTTTATGCTTATCCCTTTAGAATGTTTTTTTAGCTTTTTGAGGACATTAGGGTCAATGTCCTATTTAATTATTGGGGTGGGTTATTGAAATTATCATTTAAATTTTTTTGTACATGTGCGATGACGATGTTATATCTTGCCATTCTGTCATAGTAGTTAACTGAGATTGAGTTATCTTCTTGAATTTGGATATCGTAGCTTAAGTGGAAGGTCAATCATGTTTATTAATTGAAGTAGTTGGTTGCATAAACTCAGTCAATAATTTGATACCTGAGTGATTAGGTAATGTTTGGAATTTTGATGGATTTTCATATAAGCATATATGAGGTTTTGAGCCGGTATGAATACAATTCATGGTCATTTCAGTTTCTTTTTTGTGTGTGATCCTCTACTAGGAAGATAACCTTCAGAACTGGCATTGAATAGTTTTAAAACTACGAGATGCATGCTATATAGAAATGATTAAGGCCTTATTTGTTTTAAACCTCTTAGCTTAAATGACCCACCAAATAATTTTTTTTCTTGTAAACCCCTTTGATCCTTTAATCTTGATTGTTTCTAAATTAATCGCTTTATATTGAAACCAGAAAACCCTTTAGCCTTACCCTATCATAAGTTTAATGAAGTATTAAGAAAGGATTTGATTTCTACTTGTTAGAGATTTTTGTTTTGTATTATATTCAGAGATGTTTTAAGTGGTACTTCTACTCATGTTTTGTTGATATGTGCTGTTATTGTTTCCTCTTGTTTTTAGTGTTATTAAAAAATAAAAAGGGTAAAAAAATAAAAAGAAAGAGAGAAAAAATCTTTATTTTTTCGTTGTGAAATAAAAAATAGCTTTTTTTCTGCTCTTGAATGAAATGTAGTAGCATTAGTTGGTGATGAGTAGCTGTAGTTGATGGTATTTATATGCGTACTCAGAATTTTTATTTGGTTGTCCCTTTTTACTTAGTACTTTGGTAATGCTTATGAGTTACCCTTTGACCTTTTTATCTTACTTTAAACTAAGCACACCCTAAGTAAAAGCCCTTTTTGATTCATTATAACATGTAATCTATATGGCAGAGAATTGGTGAATTTTCAAGCCTATGGTAGTGTAGTTTCTTAGAGGGAGTTTTGAGTAAAACACCAAACTTAAACACTTAAGTTAAATGAGTGAACACTGTGAGGAAAATCCATCTTAGTTTTATGTTTACCTTTGATCAATGGGTCTACCTTTGACTTTGTTTATGTGGATTATTGAAAAGATTATGACATATGTAGTAGATCAACGCTTAAGTTGTCTGAAGTTTGAAGGATTGCATAAATTCGATTTTCTTTGAGAAGGAATTGATATAATATTTTGGTTATGTTAAGATTCCTTGAGGATAATCAATAGTTCTAGTGTAGGGCATTTGATAAGAAAGAATTTGGTTAAGTTTCTAGATGTCATTTCATGTGAATTTATTCCCATTTTTGATGTAAAGGTACTAAAATTATGTTGAATTGCAATTACTAGAAGGTTCAAACTCTTAGCAAAATTTATGGATTAAGATTACAAGTTTTGGAGGGATTTGGATTAAAAATTGGTTGGAAATCTACTGTCTAGGGCTATATACATGCAGGCTAGAAGGTAATATATGGAGACCTAGAAGGTTATATACGACGGGCTAAGAGACTCTTATAGACCATCGTATCCCCGTAATTTCAAGACAAATAAGGCGGGTCCCCAGATCATCGTATGGGTATCAATTAGTGAAAAAAATAGGATCGAACTATCTTTTCACCTAGCCATCTTACCCTAATGAGAAAGGGCATAAAAGAGGAAAATAAAAGAGAGGGCATGCAGAGAGAGAAACAAAACATAAAACTTAAGAATACTTCTCTTTATTTTCCTTTTGTTCTTTGCATTCCTAGCAATTCTCTTAAGCTCTTTATGTTATATTTTGATTTTGCCAAAATGTTAATCAGCCATATTGATGTTTTTAGTTAGTTTAGATTCTTATTAGCAGTTCTTAGATTTTTTTTAAATCTTTATTTTTAGATTTAGCTTTTCTTGAATATTTAGATGAATTATTTTGGGGATTTTAGGTTTCATATTTTAAGAACAATTTATGAATGTTGATTTTAATTCAATCAATTGCTTTGATTTCCATTTTTTGCACAAATTTCAGTTGTTTAAGCTTTTATCCTGGGTTGCCTTTGTTCTGATTCTAATAGTTTTAGTTATTGATTAGATTAAATGCCCATTTTATCTTAGTTTTTAATAGTTTTGATTTAAAGATTAATCTTTGCATAATTTTAAATTTTGTAGTGTTTTAATTTTTGTTTTGTTTTGTTTTTAATGCGTTGGAAATTCTATTTCTTATGGATTTAGTTTAAGAATTATAGATTGGTTTATATTTTATTAATTTTTAGTATAGATAGCTAAAGTTGCCTTAGGAAAATTGTTCAATTTTGGTTTCCTTAATTATTGCTAATTTTCCATCTTTGATTTTCTTAATTTAGATATGGATTTTGTTTAATTAATGCTTTTGTGGATCAATATAAGCATGTATGGCTAGTTTTCTGAGGGGTTTTGTGATATTAGAAGGATGAAGGGATAAAAATTGTGAGAATGGAGTTGGACTTGTCTTGAATTGGTGCTTTTAGTTTAAGGTTAGTTTAGGACTTAGGTTAAATGTGAAGAATTAGGGGTTACTTCTAGGCTTGGTCACCTATAGGTAACTTCCAAATCGAAAATCTCGGATTAAGCATGTGATATATAATAGCCCATCGTGATTCTTGGAAGTGGCAATAGATTATTTGGATTTGTTAGGATACTTAATAAACTAACCTAGGGTCCCACGCCTTTAGGTTACATCTTCTTAACTTGTGAGTAGATGGCCTAAGTTAGTTGTTCCTTAGTACCTAATGCATCTCCACTATTGAACTTAGAGAGCTTATTATAGGTTATAGTGGAGATAAGGGCATTTCTAGAGTACTCCTTATTTAGATTTAAGGGTCAATGATCATCCCGAAATCCTGAAGACGTCTCTAACACCCTTCTTTATTGTTGTTATTAATCTTTTCTAAATTTACTTTATATTTATTTTTTGTTTTACGTTCGTTGCATCTTAGCTTTTGTTTCTTTCGTCATCTTTAGGAGTTGTTGTTTTCTTTTTCTTTGCAATGTTTGAAATAGGATTAACATTTTATCTCCTTATGGTTCAACCCTAGCTTGCCATCTAATGTATTATGAGGTCTAGTTAGGTATTATTATTTGGTAGTTATCCATGAACTCACCAAATTTTTTACGTCGTTGCCAAGGAGTTGGCGTATGTTAATTATTGTTTCTTATGTTACTTTTATTTTTTTTTGTATATCTTTTTCACTCTGTCATAAGTTTTCATGTCCCACAGTTCGTCAAAAGACATTCATTTGCATAAATTTAGTGAGGAAAATAGGGGTTCATTAGTTTCTCTACTCAATCCTTTTTCTTTTTCCACTATTGCAGATCACACCGGACTTCATCAGAGGGAGTGAGAAATCCATACAGGTCTTTCTAGGAGCATTAGTTCCTTATCCTTTGAAGAAGAAGTTGAAGAGAGTTTACAAGAAGTAAAATAGATAATGGAACATCATCAGTATACCGTAAAGGAGCTTGCAGCTCCTTCTTTTAATATGAAACTGCTTTGTATTAATTATATAGATGATAAGCTAGAAGTTGAGATTAAACCTAAACTAATGCGTGAATTTCCTATTATTATAGGTTTTATGACATTGGCTCATTAGAATCGAGTTACATCACTGACCCCAACAAGTTCTTAAAGCTCAAGACATCGCCCTTTACGCTAGTAGATGCAGCCAAGGAGTGGCTTTATGATTTGCCTACTAGCTCAGTTAACACATGGGAGCAGATGCAACAGATATTTTTAGACAAATACTTTCTTGCTTCAAGAGCCACCACTATAAGACAGGACATAAGTGGTATTAGGTAGGATATAAGAGAGTCATTGCATGAGTATTTAAAGAACTTCAAGAAACTTTGCAATAGCTGTTCGAATCATCAAATAAGTGAGCACCTGTCATTAAAATATTTTTAGGAAGGGTTGCTTTATTTGGATAGGAATATGATCAATGCTGTGAGTGGTGAGCCATGGTGAATAGGACACTAGAGGATGCCCGAAATTTAATAGAAACAATGATAGAAAATTCCTAATATTAAAGAAATCATAACGACGCCTCGTCTTCAATGGAACAGGTTAAGGAGGTCTCCATTTCCAAGTTGGAGCACTAAGTCACAAATTTTAGTTCATTAGTACAATAAGTAGTGATAAGTAAGGAGCTTACCAAGATATATGGTTTTTGTGTGTTAGGTGACCACCCTGCAGATGCTTATCCTTCTTTATAAGATCAATAACAAGTTAATGTAGTTGTAGGTTTCCAAGGACAATAACAAAGGTATGACCCTTTTTCACCTACCTATAATAGGGGTGGAAAGATCATCCTAATTTTTGGTATGAAAAATCACAACAAGGAAGCAGCTCCAATGTGCACCCACCCACTTATTAGCAACAACAACTAGGATTTCATGCACCACTAGTTTTATATTGGAATAAACCGCAGTTTTAGCCAAGGTCACCACCTCCACAATCGTCACAATCCCAACATGCTAGAGATATTTCTTTATAGAAAATTATTAAAAGCTCAGTGACTAACACTCTTCAATTTTAGCAGGAAGCGAAGAGTGGTTTAAAAATCTAGAAAACCAGGTAAGTTAGCCATTTGCTGTCGTGGGGAAGTTATAGGCCCGAAGCCCAAAAAGGTTGCTTGGTCAACCTAAGAGGAACCCAAGAGAAGACACTTGGACCATTGTTTTGAAGTGGTAAGGAGGTATACGGTATAAGAAAGCGGAAGGAGAAAGAGGAAGAGGAGGAAACCGAGCTAACAAAGAAGAAGGAGGACCACCCTCCTTAGGTAAGTACTTCACACCCTATTGTTACTAGTTCACCTCCTATTCCATTTCCGAGCTGGTTAGCAAATAATAAGCAATAGAAGAAGGAAAAAGAAATATTGGAGGTCATTCGCCAGGTGCAAGTTAACATCCCTCTTTTAGAAGCAATTAAGCAAGTTTCGCAATATGATAAATTTTTTAAGGAGCTTTGCAATAATGAGTGGAGATGAAAAGATCAGTGTGGGGGCCAATATGTTAGTAGTCTTACAAAGGAAGCTACCCCCAAGTGCAAGGATCCATGTATTTTTACCATTCCTTATAAGATAGGTAACATGAGGTATAAGAGATGCATGTTATATTTAGGAGCTTCGATCAATGTTATGCCTTTATTTATTTTTAAAGCTTTTATTCTTGGTTTATTAAAGGATACCCGTATTATCATTCAATTGGCTGATCGATCTAACACATATCTTGAAGGGGCTAATTGTTAATATATATAGCATAAGTTTGCATTAGGAAAAGTGTTTAATTTTGGTTTCCTTGATTATTATTAATTTTCAACTTTGATTTTCCTAATTTAGATATGAATTTTTTTATTTAATGATTTTTCGGATCAATATAAACGTGTGTGGCTAGTTTGCTTAGGGATTTTGAAATATTTAAAGGATGAAGGGATAAAAATTGTGAAAATAGAGTTGAACATGTCTTGAATTGGTGCTTTAGTTCTTGGTTAGTTTGGGACTTAGGTTAAATTTCAAGAATTGGGCGTTGTTTCTAGACTTGATAACCTATAGGTAACTTCCTAATCCAAAAGCTAGGGTTGAGCATATGATACGTAATAGTCCATAGCGATTCCCAGAAGTGGCAATAGGTTAGCTGGATTTTTTAGGATACTTAATTAACTAACCTAAGTTCCCATGTCTTTAGGGTACATCTTCTGAGCTTGTGAGTAGATGGCCTAAGTTAGTCGTTCCTTAGTACCTAATGCGTCTTCAATATTGAACTTAGAGACCTTATTTTAGGCTATAAAGGAGATAAGGGCATTTCTAATGCTTTTTAGTTTTGCTTGCTTTAGAGGAACTACGGATTTGAAAGCTTATTCGAGCCTATAGGCTAATACCGTGACTAGAGTACCTCTTATTTAGATTCAAGGATCAATGATCATCCTAAAATTCTGAAGACATCTTCAACCCACTTTTTTTATATTGTTATTAATCTTTTTAAAACTTACTTTGTGTTTATCTTTTTGTTTGCGTTCATTACATCTGAGCTTATTTCTTTTTCATCATCTTTAGGGGTTCTTGTTTTCTTTTCCTTTCCAACATTTGAAATAGAATTAATGTTCTAACTCCTTGTGGTTCAGCCCTAGCTTTCCATCTACTGCAATGTGAGCTCTAGTTAGGTATTATTATTTGGTAGTTTGCGATGAACTTACCAAATACTCCATAAATTGTCTCTTGAATAGGTGCATAGTAATCAAGCACAATCTCATGTCTCATAATTAGATGATCAACATAATTTTCACCATTGAATATACCTATTGTTAAGCAAGCCACTAATTCTCTTAACTCTTTCTTTAATAATTATACCGTAACTTATTTAAGAAATATATCCCATCATGTAGTGACCACACTTTAACCTATTCATCGTTCTTAATATATACTCAAAATTAATACTATAATATCACATAATTACATTACCAGAGTTAACATAGATATACTAGGTCACATAACATCAATTTCTCAGCTCACAATAACCTATGAACATATTCAAGTAACAGTCGGTATTATCATATATACATATCAGACAACACCTATCTAAATAAATACCAATTATGAATTACAAAAAACCATCATAATATTCATGTAACATTTAACATTTTTAATATGCTATGGAACAAAAACCTATATACATATATAAGCATGTCCTCGATATCACTTACATCTAGCATTTGCATTCTATATATATATATATATATAACACTTTAAACATACATGTAATCACACTAATTACAAGTTACTTAGTATCCATAATTATGAAAGTTAGCCCTAAGTTCAAACTACGAACCCTCCATTCTATAACCATGAAAATTAAAGCCTATGAGGATTTTTGATATCCAAACATCATCTGCTACTCTTTTGAATATCAAACTTTTGGTCTATTGTATTTGATGGCTTGTGTGTATGTGTGAAAAATGTGTATAAAATGTGCATAAGTTTTAAATAACAATGATCAAGAATCATAAAAAAATAAAATCATGATAAGCAATTTAGAACCCCTTAATTATACATTTTCTAAGCATGATTCATAATGATTATCTTAGGCTTGAGAGGTAATTCCACATTATTTAGGTGTAAATTTGAGTAATTCTTAACTAAGAAGTTGCTTATGATGTTGTGGATGATTGTTTATGTGGTTCAGAAACTTGGTGAACATTTTAAGGCACTATTGGAGCTAGAATAGGTTTGGGATCAACTTGAGGGCTTATAGTAACATGCTTTAAAGTTTCACACCATTTTTCAAGGTCATACAATAAGTCAATAAGAATTAATCAGTAGGAGAACAAGAGACGCTTAGACAAGCACTAAGTTTAGTACAAGTGACTTTGGTGATGCATTGGATGCAATTATAGAGATTCTATTGTTATGAAATTTTGTTGGGATTAAGAAAATCAGTTGAGAAACCTATATATCAAATTTCATGACCATCAAAGGTGTGTAGGAGAAGTCATAGTAAAAAGACTGAGAGGAGAAAAAAGTTGCAAATTCTAGGTTACGATCATCACAAAGAAGGATTAACTTGTAAAAGTCATAATCGTGGCTTAAGTCGTGATTATGACTTACTCAAATTCTAGCTTATGTGTTCTCTTCCGGTCTTTTATGGGTTTGAGCTGTGTCAAGCACATTTGTAACGCCCTAATACCCCCCGGGAGGAATACTGGAACACTACTCTTACTACTAAACCCTCGTATCTCACGCTCACTTGATCTTAACCAATTTTATTAACTGTTGTGGAAGCATATTTTACCAAGTTGCTTAAAACATGCAAACTGGTTTACAAGCATAAGCGTAACGGAAATTTAAATACATGCATAACATAGAAAGTAGTAAGAACTCAAACTTTTATAGAATCGCCATCGCATTGGGCTTACAAAGCCATCGAATAAAAAAAATAAAAAAATAATATAGTATCCAAAAATAATACCAAAAGTATAGCTGTCTGGCTTCAACTGCAGTCTATGGTTCCTGGCTTGTCGTCTCCTTGCTCGGACTTAAATGGGGCATTAGCACCGTGTTAAGCGTTTCGCTTAGTGGGGAATACATAATATATATAGTAATAATCGAAATCATATAGACTGTGAAAATAGCTATACTGCATTTAATATCACATGCATAAAATGCTGAATCGAAAAAAAAACCAGTAATTTAGACAGAATAGTAATTAAGCAGTTAAACAATTTAGACATATCTCATGCATATCACTTTCAGTTATTTCATATAAATGGTACAATAGGTTAATCTTCTCGTCTGTGATAGTGATGGGCGTGGGAAAGAAAAGATCGACCATACACATCCAGACGTAGTCAGATGCCCGTAGACACGTCAGTGTCATCTGGCACGTAGTGTCGGTCACATCAGGCCTTGAGGCCAGTACACATAAGGCCATGGGCCAGAATGAGTGTATATCTTTACACATTAAGTCTAAGACTATCACACATCCCATATGAGTAGCTTTAAGTAGTCACATGGTAGACCCCTGTAGGCATGCCTAATTACCCAAGACTTAGACAGAGCAATATTTAGAATACCAATACAATCCAATTTATTAGCTTTTCAAAGCATCAATATTATTTTAATCATGTAAAAAAAATCAGAAGCACAATATCAAGCTTAATGTCAGAATTCAGTTTCCAAAAATCCTTTCAAAAGCAGTATCAGAAACATTTTAGAAATCAATTTCTAGATTGTCTCTCATCCTGATTACTAATCGATTCTTA
>JAOXYD010133236.1:0-10913 GCA_028565735.1 Pinacopodium congolense | reverse complement strand
TTGAGAGCTTGTTTGAACCTATAGGCTAGCATCTTACACCAATCACAAGTTATCTATTTTGATGATCGATTATAAGTTTATAATTCCTAATATATCTTCCACCCAGCTTTCGTATTTCTTGTTTGTTTCTTCTTTGTTTGTCTTTGTTTCGTCAATTATCTGTAGTATTTAGTTTTGATGCCTTCGTTCCCAAGGGTTTTATTTTCTTTTTGACAACATTAGAGGTAACAATTCACTCTAACTCTTTGTGGGATCGACCCTGACTTGCCTTAGCTAGTTGGTTAGGTTAGTTAGGAATTTTTATTATTTGGTAGCTTACAATGAGCTCATCATAGAGACAAAATAATTTATTGGGGAGGAGCTTTAAGGCCATCAAGGGAGCATGGATTGGGTGGTTAGGAGTAAAAAATCTTAGAGAATAAGTTGCCATTCTTATGAACATTCCTTTCCCTACTTTGGTTTCTTCTATTTATAATCATTATTCTTTTCTATTCATTATCTAATCTTGAGGTGGTTCAAGCTATGAAAGAAGCTTGGGTTATTGGACTGGGCATAAGGAGTTTACCATTTTCATAAACAATTTGAATCTCCACTTAATTTTCATCTAGTCTTATTTCATTTTTTATTTTTATTTTCAAGTCATATTATTTATTAAGAAGAACTAGAATTGTGCTAAATTGACTGATCAAGTTACATTATATTATTCAGATCTAGTTTTGTTATTGCATTATTAAAACCCTTTCTAACAAGTTTATTCTTAAATTCGTTATATCAATTCATTAATTGCTAACTGATAGTTTAGGCTTACTCGTTTTAGTAATTGATTCACAAATATAAAATTTGATAAGTTCATTAATAGCACAACATTGACGTTAACATTTCCCAATATCATTGTGGGATCAACACTTAACTTACCTAAGTATTATAGTAAACACTTGCTTAAATTTATGCGTAGTATAATAGTAATTATTAAATTAATATTTAGAATAAACATTACTATTGAATAACACATGCATAGTCAATTTTGGTGCAATAGTTGGGGAATAATTTTTTATACTAGAATCCAGTGCAATTATTTTAATATCCTTTTTTTTGCATAAGGTTTTAGTTTTATTTTTGGGTTTCATTCCCTTCATCTATCTTTTTAATTCTGTCATTCATTTGTATTTGATCTTTTTACAATGATTTCAAGAATACGACAAGGAGTTCTACTTCAAATCTTGTAGAAGCTGAGCTTGACACTGAGAGTTGCAAGAAGGAATTACAAAAAGAAGCTTAGATAAGACTAAGAAGGAGCGCAGACTTAAGAGTTATAGAAATGGAAGAGGAAGACAAATTTGGAATTATATTGCATTACGCCAAGTTATAAATCTGTAGGACCTAAAATGAACCATGAAGATTCAACAATTTAAGTAATTTGATGGATTGCCTAACAATGATCTAAATGCTCACATAACTAACTTCTTAAAGATATGTGACAATTTTGAGTTCAATGTAGCCTTAAACGATGCTATTAGATTACAGTTGTTTCCATCCTTAATGAGGAGCTGAGCAAAGCAAGGGTTAGAGTCCCTTCTTCTAAGATTAATTATAATATAAGATAGTCTAACCAAAAGAAATTTGACAAAGTATTTCCCACCGGAAAAGAGAACTAAGTTAAGGAATGACATTTCACCATTTATATAGTTGGATTGAGAGACCTTATATAAGACAACGGAGCATTACAAGGACATGCTAAGGATATGACCGCATTTTACAATGGCCTTTAACAACCAACCAAACCAATGATCGATGCAATTACATGTTATACTTTATGTAAACAAACTCTGTAGGTAATGTACAAGTTAATAGAGGAAATGGAAATGAATAAGTACCAATGGAAATTAAGTAGGATCCAACTGAAAAAATCAATAAGAATACATCAAATAAATTCTCCCTCAGTACTAGCCCCCCCAATTAGAGTGGATGAACAAGAAGATTAATAATTTGAGTTAGAAAACAAAATTGGTGTCAATTATGTTTGATGAGTGGGGTTAGGGAAGCTATAATAGCTACAATTTTCGAATGAGCAACATTTTTTCTAAACTATAATACATTATCTACTTAAGATATTATAAGAGACATAATGGCCCTTACAGTAGTAACTATAATATGGGTTGGAGATAAAACCCAAAACTTTCATAGAAAATTAGCCCAATATAAGGTGATTGCCTCTTAAATACTATCAACAGCAAGAAAAAAACCTATGTTTAGAGGAGATGATGTAAAAATTTATTTCCACATTTAAAGCCCCTGAAGAAGAAGAACAGGCTACAGTAGAAGAGATACAATGCAAATCCTTAGTATATGAGGAGAATTTAGAGGATTCCTTTGGTGAGCTCTCGTCATCAACTACCAAATAATAAAATACCTAACTAACCTAACTAAGTAGCTAGGGCAAGTTAAGGTCGATCCCACAGGGAGCCAGGGTATGTTAAAGCTATTTTTAATGTTTCAAAAAAAGGAAAGAAAATAAAAACAAACCCATAGAATTGAACGACATTAAAACTAAATACTAAAAACAATTAATGTAACAGAATCAAACAAACAAGAAACAAATAACAGTTACGAAAAGCCAGGTGGAAGATAAATCATTAATTCTAGACTTATAATTGATCCTCGAAAAAGATAAGTGGTGATTGGTGTAAGATGCTAGCTTTTAGGTTCGAACAAGCTCTCAAACCCTCAGTTCTTCAACTTTAGATAGGTCTTATACGATAGAAAAACTACCCCTAAACAAGAGGTAACCTAAAATAAGCTTTATAGATTTAACGATGCAATAGCTTTTATATACTAGGGAATAGCTAACCTAAGCCATAGTCATGCAAGCTCGGACTATGTAACTTAGAGAATTGGAATCCTAGATTAGTATGTTAAGTATCCTAACAATTCGGACTAGCCTATTGCCACTTGTGGAAATTGCCAAGGACAATTACGTATTACATGGCTCAATCCTAGCAATTGAACTAGGAATTACACCTAGGGTACCTAATCTTCAGCATTATTCCCTAATTCATGACATTTATATGGAACCCCAATTCAATCCTAACCTAAATCACAAAACCCATTTAATTCCTAGTCAATTCTCACATTTATTCAACCAAAATTCCATCATTGACTTCCAACCCAAGACTAAACTAGCTAAACAATAAAAAAATAATTAAAAAAACTAATAACATAATAAATAAAATAAAATAAAGGCTGAAAAAATAAATAAAACACTAGAAAATAACAAACCCAAAGCTAGAAAATTAAAAAACCAAAGGAAAAACATAATTCAACATCTAATCTAAAATAGATTCAAGCTAATTAGCAACTAATCACACCCAAATTCATAAAGCCCAATCAAATTAACCTAATATAGAAAATTCAACACACCTAAAACAGATTGAAAACAGGAATTAAACACATTACAACCTAAAAACATGTATATATTCAATTATAATGTAAAGCCCACACAAAAACATTAAATATAAACTAAAAATCCAAATCATAAACCATAAATTCATAAAAATAAAACTTGGGCAGACCTATAAAAGCAATTAATCAAGCTCAACTACCTAAATTAAAAGCTGAAAATTACAAAAACACACATCTATTACTATGTATATATATATGAACCCATACATTATCCAAAGTGTTCAAGCTCTAAATTCACTAAAAATCCATTCTAAACATCATAAAACTTATTAATCCGAAAATGATAGAAATTAAACAATCCAAGAACAAAATTTAGAGCACCAAGCAACCTAAAATAGGAAACTACAAGAAAAGAAAAAAATCTAGAAGCCAATTCCAACCAAAAACACAAAGAAAATTAGTAGGAACAAGAAGAAGAGTCTAGAAAAATGTAAGGGCTACCTATCTCATGCTTTTTATGCTCCTTATGTATGTTTTAGAGGCTACTAGAGTTTTGGGGAGGTTGTGGGAGATATTAGGTCCAAATTGGCCCTAAGAATCATGAAAATGAAAATATTTTACGATTTTCATTTTTGTCCTAGAATTTGACAGCTTCTGTCCCTTTCACCTTTTATGCTCTAACTCCTTCTATACAACTCCCATTTCCATGAAATTTGGTATGTATGCTCCTCACATGCTTTTCATAAACAAAAAAAAATTGCAAAGCATTCAGAACTCTAAAGGTTCACCAAATGCATCACCTAAATCACCTATACCAAAACCGATGTTCAACTGAGCTTGTCTTGTTCTTATTATTTATTGCTCTTCATGGCTTGTTATATGGCCCTGAAATTTGGTATGGAACTTAATAACATGATGCTCTCTGTCCCAAAAAAGGGTCTACACCTCTTTTAGTTCCAATTGTGCTCTAATATGTGCGCACAATTTAGCCCTTTCAACTTGTATTTGCACCTTAAGGTCAAATCTACATGTGAACGTAAAAAGGAATACAAATTAAGCATTTAACCAAATAATAGGGATAAAATGACATTGAAACACATATAGAAATACTATAAAATATATCCCTGTCATCATCTATGGTTGCATCTCAAGAGGAATGTCCGGCCTTAATACAAAATAGACTTCCATCATAGCTTAAGTATCTAAGAAGTTTATCTATTCCTTATTCTAATGATTTTAGCCTCTTAATATAACATTAACTGACTTAGGTGTTGGTGAAAATTTTATATATTATAATATGTTTTAAATGCTAAAACTAAGGGATTTAAAACCAAATAGGATGATCATTCAAGAGGCTAATAAATCGATCAATCATCCTAAAATGTTTTTGAGGATGTGTAAGTTAAAATTCATAATATTGCGTTCCTTACAAATTTAATTATTTTATATATGGAAGATGAACTTAAAATTCCTTTATTTTTAAGAAGACCATTTTTAGCAATTGCTAAGGCTTTGATTAATGTACATGAAGGAAGATTAATTATTAAGGTTGAGGGAGAATCAATCATCTTTATAAGTTATGACAAAATTCTTATTTAAAATTTTTTAACACTAGGAAGTAAAATGGTTCATTGGGTAAGACGAAAAATGAATCGTCTTTATTGAATCCCACTATAACAATGATCAAGGATAATTAAGGGAATATAAGATAATCTAAGGGTCAGCTTAAGGAGTTTGAAAGAAGGTACCATAGAGAGCATAAGAAGTCTTAATGTTATAAGGAGAGAGCCCTAGAAGGACATATGGTAGAGCTCGTTGTAAACTCCCCAGTAATAAATTTACCTAACTTACCTAACTATGTAGCTATGGTGAGCTAGGGTTGATCCCACAAGGAGCTAGTAGTGTTTGGGAGCTATTTCTAATGTCACACAAAAAGGAAAGAAAATAAAAATAAACTCCTACAATTGAACGACATTAAAACTAAATACTAAAGACAATTAACGAAACAGAATCAAGCAAACAAGAAGCAAATAAAAAATAAAAAAGTTTTTAGGAGGATAAATCCTAAATTCTAGACTTATAATTGATCCTCGAAACAAATAAGTTATGATTAGTGTAAGATGCTGGCTTATAGGTTCGAACATGCTCCAAACCCTCAGTTCCTTCAACTTTAGATAGGTCCTATACAATAGAAAAATCTACCCATAACCACGAGGTAACCTAAAATAAGCTCTCTAGATTTAACGACGTAGCAGCTTTAACACACTGGGAAGAACTAACCTAAGCCATAGTCATATGAGCTCAGACTATGTAACTTAGAGAATTGGAATCTTAGACAAGAAAGTTAAGTATCCTAACAAATCTGACTAGCCTATTGCCACTTATGGAAATTACCAAGGACAAATATGCATCACATGACTCAATCCTAGCAATTAAACTAGGAATTACACCTAAGGTATCTAATTCTAAGCATTAATCCCTAATTCATGACATTTATGTAGAATATCAATTCAATCGTATCCTAAATCACAAAGCCCATTCAATTCCTAGTCAATTCTCATAATTATTCATCCAAAATTCTATCGTTAACTTCCAACCCAAAAACACACTAACTGAACATTACTAAAATAATTAAAGTAGAAAATAAATAAACTAATAAAAATAAAATAATAAAAATAAAAGGATAGAAAATTAAATAAAACCCAACAAAATATTAAAAAAGCTGAAAATTAAAAAATCCAAGAAAAAACATAATTCAACATCTAATCTAACACAAATTTAAGCTAATTAGCAATAATCACACCCAAATTCACAAAGGCCAATTAAATTAACCTAATATAGAAAATTCAACACACCTAAAATTTGAAAAATGAAATTAAACACATTACAACCTAAAACCATAATATATTCAATTAGAAAGCAAAACCCAAACAAAAACATTAAATATAAACCCAAAATCCATAGCATAAACCATTAATTCATATAAATAAAACTTGGGCAGACTTATAAAAGAAATTAATCAAGCTCAAATACCCAAATTAAAATTTGAAAATTATAGAAACACGCATCTATTGCTATATATATATATATCTGAAGCCATACAAAATCCAAGTTGTTCAAGCTCCAAATTCACACAAAATTCATTCTAAAAATCATAAAAATTATAAATCTAAAAATGACAAAAATTAAACCATCCACTAACAATATTTAGAGCATCAAACTACCTAAAAAAAGGAAATTACAAGAAGAGAAATCAAACTAGAAGCCAAATCTAACCAAAAACACAAAGAAAACAAAGAAAATGAGTAGGAACAAGAAGGGGAGCTTAGAAAAATGGAAAGGTTGCCTCTCTCATGCTTATTATTCCAATTATATATGTCTTGGAGGCTGCTAGGGTTTTGGAGAAGTTGTGGTCCAAATTTCCCCTAAAAATAAAAAAAATGAAATTATTTTACAATTTTCATTTTTGTCCCAGAATTTGACAGCCTCTAGCCGTTTGTCCTTTTATTCTATAACTCCTTCCATACAACTCCAATTGCCATGAAATTTGGTATGTAGGCTCCTCATATGCTGCATTTGCAAGCCACAAAAGTTCAAAGTAATAGAAGTTCTAAATGTACAGAAATTGCTTCAACAAAATCACCTATAAGAAAACTGATGTTCAACTTGATGCTCTTCATGCGTTGTTATATTGCCTTGAAATTTGGTGTGAAACTTCATAACTTGAAGCTCTAAGTCTGAAAATTGGTTCAACACCTCTTCTAGTTCCAATTGTAATTCAATTCTACTCAAAACATGGCCCTTTTAACTTGTATTTGTGCCTAAAGGTCAAATTTGCATGTAAACATAAAAGGAACATAAATTAAACATTTAAATAACAAATTAGGGATGAAATGGCATTGTAAACCATATAGAAATACTATAAAATGCACCCCTATCAACATGCTTGGCATGCAAGGTATGAAAAATGATTAAATTCATTAAGCTAAATACATTAAATTAACACTTGTTATAAGGCAAACCTACTAATTTATCATTTCTAAATTTTCTCGCTTAATTTATTAGTATTTTCTATACCATTCTAGTTTGCATGGCAATTTTATTCTTTATATGTTTTTCAATACTCCTAAGCTTTAAGTTAAAAAAAATACAAGAACGAAATTTAGGTTTTGATACATTTTAGTAATTAAGAAATAATAAAGCAGAAGTATTACATAAGTGAATAGCGACATCATTATGCGTAAAGATAGTGTTATTATGGCCACATCTTAAGGTATTGGCACTATGGGCCCCTAAAAAAGTTCACTATGGTTTAAAATAGTACTATTATGGCCTAAATACATGTTAATATAATCGAAAGAACTACGTTGTTTTGTGTTATTTCAAAACCTAACCAATTTTCTGCCTATCTTCTTTTCTTTATGGCGCTCTTATCATTAATGACACTGTTGATATCTTTTAAAGCATACATATTTCAAACATGATTTAGTGCTTGTTTGAATTGGTTTTAAGGGTAAATCCAAGTGAGCTATTAAAAAACTTTGAATGAAATGTTGCTTACCCATTTCTATGTTTGACTCTGTGTTTATAAGACTTTGGTGGAAACGTGATTGCATTTTTGGAATTATAAAGATGTGGAATCACTTTGAATATGCTGCGTTGGTTTAATATCACTAATTTAGCTCAAATAAATCAATTAAGTAACTTGAAAATCAAATTCAATATTAAATCAACTTTACAGTGATGTACTAGTAGCAAGTAATAAAGTAAAGCACATTTAAGAATCCGGAATGTCGAACTCACAAAGAAGTTGTGTGAATACTAAGGCAATTAGATTAGAATTATCTACGAAATTTATGATCTTTAATTTAAAAGGGTTAGATTAACTAAACCAAACCTAAAAACTTTCAACTTTGCAATTGAATTCCAAGTGATCAAAGGATTACCAAATGCTTAATTTTCTAAGCACTAGGCTTACATGACTGAAGTAAGTCATGAAATGGATTAGAATATATGTTCTTGGATTATAATATATAATCTTGGACCTTTACTAAATCATGAAAAAGCTATGGTTAAGTCATTGCCTTTTCTCTAACATTCCTATTTCCTAGTTTGGTCCACTCACAAGTCTAAGAAGTAGGCTTAAAGTCAAGAAGTTCTAATCCTAAAAACCATATTCAAGATTACTACCCTCGTGGTAACCAAGGTAGGTTTCTCAAATCCTTGAATTAAAACAGGTTGTTTAATAAATTTTCTAATGATTAAAGTAGAGATTCCCGAATCTTTAACCATCTTGCACCATAGTTTAAGTGGCCAACTTAAAATAAGCATTAAAATCTCAAATAAACAGATATTATAAACCAATCATTTGTTATAAACTCATTGAAGGCATTTAAGAACCCATCCTTAGCTACAATTTAGCTGAAAACATCATAAATAAACAAGAATTTTGGATTAAAACCAAACAGCCCATATTCTTGCGTAAATATGAATAAATAGATCATAAAACAAGAGATTAATTTTTAGAATACACTAAATGATGGAACAAACTAATATACAGCCTTCTAAAAAGTTTATGAACTTTCTTGGATCCTTAAAAAATTTTAAAATTACTATAAAAATGCTGGAAAACAATAAGAAAGAAAAACTTAAAAACTAGGGAAAGAAGAAGAAGAATATTATGTTTGGTCTGAATTCTCCATTCAAATTCATCCTGACTGCTATAAAAATGATCTTTGAGGCTTATTGTATATGTTGGCTGTAGGTAGGCACAAGTTATAGCAAGTTACAATAAGCGGGGAGCCAATTACAGATAAAAATATGTCAATAATTACGAAAACAATGCTTAAAGAGGAACAAAATGACGAGCTACGAAGCACTGTTTAAATCCATGTTTTAGAGATTAATATGATAGCTTTGAGAGTGATATGGTTAACTACATGAGATCGTCATTTTAGAAAAAATTTCAGACTTTTTGTTGCATTATCTCATATTTTCTTAGCGAATCGGTTTCCATATGTTTTGCACAATATTTATAAATATAATTAAGAACTTTAACTTCAAATTAGAAGTAATGTGCCTTAAAAATTGGATTAAATTCATATGAAAACACATTAAACAAAGGCCTAACAATTCCCCCACACTTACATTTTTCTTTTCATCAAACAAATCACTAAATCATTAAGTTTAACATGGCCCATAAGCGTAGGAAAAGTTGCTCAACATATTAAGCCCAATAATTGACACTTTTTCTTAATTATTCAATCATAAAACAAATCATCAAGATGTTATATGATTAATCAAAAATGTAAATTAACAAATAACATTAAAGGACTTAATATTTTTTGAAACTTCAACCTAATTTCCATCAAATGATTTCTATCCATAAAATAGATATACATAGAGCAAAATGACTCATCTTTTATGTAATTTCACATCTTGTAACCATTAAGCACAAATTCCATCAAATAAGTGAGCTTCTAAGGCTTGGTTGAGAGAACATTCAATATTTTTACATGAAGATGAACATTTTCTCTTTAATGTCCCCAGCTACTCAATTAAGTTACCTCAAATCAACTGGCTACTAGAACCAATCT
The DNA here is from genome assembly GCA_028565735.1 of Pinacopodium congolense. Lineage (NCBI taxonomy): Eukaryota > Viridiplantae > Streptophyta > Magnoliopsida > Malpighiales > Erythroxylaceae > Pinacopodium > Pinacopodium congolense. Next base: position 918 of record JAOXYD010133236.1, on the reverse strand, counting down.
TAAACTTCAATCAATTGGTTCGAAGCTAGTGGAGCGAATAAACATTGCTCACATTTCAATTTAAGAACATGTTTTCATTTTTTTCTTTCTTTTAATTTTTCCATTGATTTTTATTTTGAATTAAACATGAAATGAAAATGTTAAAAAAAAGTCATAAAAAGCTTAGGGATGTGCATTTTATATATGGAAACTCATAATGCTTATCAAATATTTATAATCCGAAACATGAAACAATCAACGTTCATTGTCAATAAACATTCTTAACTAAAAATATAATATCTCAAAATATCAAAATGATCGAATTAAAAAGGGAAAATTTCAATGAAATGCATTAAATCAAAAAATATTTCTAAAAATTATAGATTACTTTGAAAAAATGAGGATAAAATGATATGTTTTTGGACAATTAAAACATAAGTGTGAAACAACTAGTCCCTCCCCCACACTTAAATTAAACATTGTGCTCAATATTCTTAAATAACAAATTAAGGGAAAAAATGAGGGATAAGGGACAAAAAGCACCTGCATAAAAGATAAAATCACTGAAAAGGGCCATTGAAAGTGCATGTTAAAACTTGCCATTGAAAGTACATGTTAAAACTTACTCCATTTATAGAAAAGATGGAATATAAGACTTTGATAAGATTGAAATTTATTAAATTTTCATATGCTTTTTAATGTTATTTCAATATTATTTTATTATTTGAATACTCAATTTGTGTTATACTATGTTTAATGATAGGTTTAATACCTTAGTACAAATTTTGGGTCAAAGCATGAAGAATTTAAAACATTTTGAGGAAAATTAAAAAAATATATTCATTTGAATAAAAAAAGTTGCAAAGTAAGTGATAAGTGTGTTTTTATATGTGTTTTTCTATATGTTTTGCATGTGTTTATTGCATAATAGATTGTTTT
>JAOXYD010133215.1:0-10914 GCA_028565735.1 Pinacopodium congolense | reverse complement strand
AGTTTCATCCATCCAATTACCATCCAATTACTAGTTAATACATGTCTTAAACATGTCAATTTGGTGCCCTAAGGTTCTCCATTAATGTCCAATAAATTAGGGATTAATTGCTTAATTACCGATTAAGCACCACTTACCCTAATTACTTGAACAGCTTGGCTTGTAGCAATTTTCTGGAGCTCCTCAAGTCTGAATTGCATCATCTTTAAAGCACGAAAAACATAGATAATTCTCTTAGCTTCGATTTGATATCTAGATCACATTAATCAGACATACATAGCAAAATTTATTATTTTTCTATCATAAAAACTCAATTTATTCTCAATTTTTCCCAATTTCAGATTTTTCCAAAATTTTCTCAAATTAAGCCCAATTAATCAATTAATTCCATAACTAATCATGCTAATACCAATTAGGGTACATTTGGGATGTTACACTTTCACTTTCGGGTTAGGTAATTTCAAGTATGACTTGAAGTCGTCCTGTTGAGCTACTTGAACCAGATTTAAAAGTAGAGAACATTTAAAGGAGGTCTAAAAGATAAGAAGTTAGAGAGTATCACCAAGTTTGAGATCTTAGAGCCACAAATTGATATGATAGATTGAGAGCTAGGACTTAAAGAATCATTAACCATGGGGGATTTGTTGAGACCTTCCCTCTTAGGTACTAAATCTAATATCTATCGGCCAAGAGTAGAGACTAAAAACTTCAAGATCAAGATATATATGATTCAAAATTTGAAGAACTACATGTAATTTAATGGGCTTTTAGATGAAGATCAAAACACCCATATTGTCATTTTTTTGGAGATTTGTGACTCCTTTAAGTTGAATGGTGTGCTAAAGTAGGCTATAAGACTAAGGTTATTGCTTTTTACATCGACGAGCAGAGCCAAATCATGGCTAGAGTTGAATCCCCTGAGTTCCATTACTTAATGGAACCAATTAGTTGAGAAGTTCTTAACTAGGTATTTCCATCCCTTTAAATTAGCTAAATTATGTAATGAAATCACCTCTTGTCAATAATGGAAAGAAGAGAACCTATATGAAGCTTGGAAGTAATGGAAGGATATACTTAGGAAATGCCCCCATTATAGTTTTGAGTTGGGAATGCTTATACAAATGTTTTATGAAGCCCTTAACTTCACCACGAAGCAGTTGATATATGCATCATCTAGTGGCACCACAAGCTTTAAGACTCCCAAAGGACTCTATGAATTAATCGAGAATATAACCATGAATGCCTACTAGTGGGGGAGTGTAAGAAAAATACCTAAGCCTAGTGGAGGAGAACAAAATATAAATGAAATGACCTTATTGGAATCAAAGGTAGAGGCCTTAATGAGAAAGTGGAGGACATGATAATGGCTTTTGCCTCAGCTCAAGTAATGGCTTCCATTTTCTGTAGAGACAACCATCTTAATTATGAATGTTAGTCGTCATGAGCTGGACGACAACCAAAGTAAGTATATTATGTGCGTAATCACTAAAATAATTCCTATCTCACACCTATAATCTGAGATGGCAATATCACCCTAACTTGTAAAGAGCTCAAGGTCAACAAGAACATAAAATCCCTCTTAATTTTCAACCACCTGTATAATAAAATAGGCAGCCTAACTTAGAGGAGTTTCTTGCCAATTACATCAGTTTATTTCATGTTTGCTTCTAACATATTGATGTGTTAGTTGAAAACTTAGAGAATCAAGTGGGCCAACTAGCAAGAAGCATCTCAAAGAGACCACTAGGTGCCTTTCCTAGTAATGCCAAGAAGGGAGTAAGTACATATTATGCTTTCTGGGTATGGGAAGGATGCTATAGAAGTGATGCACAAGGAGAGTGTTACAAGAGAAGTTAGAGGAATCAGGAAGGGGAAAGACGAGGAAGAGAGGCATAAGCCATCAAATGTGGTTCCTAGTGAAGCAACTACTAAACAGTTAGAGGAGCATTTAGGTACGTATCTTAAACATATAAAAAAACAAAATGTTAATGTTCCATTCATTAAATTATCTATGTAAGAACCAAATGATTAAAGTTGTAAACGTAAGGTGTTTGTATTAAAGAAGGCTAAGCGATGTATAAAGACAAAGAATGAGGAGTGTGCCACCATGATTATTGATAAGGTACTAGTGGAGCTGTCACTTGCTAACCAAATAATAAATTTTACCTAATTAACCTATCTAACTATGTGGAAGGGAAAGTCCATGTTGATCCCACAGGGAGCTACGGGGAGTTGTAGCTATTCCTAATATTACACTAAAAGAAAAATGAAAGGAAAAAGAACCCCTTGAATTTTTGGGGACTAAAAAACAAATAAAAAGACAACAAATGAAAACAAAACAATAAAAAAATGTAAAAAAAAAGGAAATAGACAGTAATAAAAGAGAACTATGCAAAAGATATGTTTAGGACTCAAAACTTATAATTAATCATAAAACTATAATATTATGTTCTTTAATTAAGATGCTAACCTTTGGATTCAAACGAGCTCTTTAATCTTAAGTTCCTCCGATTTTAGATAAATTCAATAAGCTCTGAAAATATCCCTAACCATGTGACAACCTAGAATTAGGTCTCTAGATTTAGTTGCACAACAACATTAACACATTCAGGAATAAATAGCCTAAGCCATAATATCACAAGTTCATATTGTGTGACTTAGAAAATTGGAATCCTAAGATAATTAGTTAACTTTACCTACAAAACTAATTAACCTATTGTAACTTATGGATTTAGCTAATAAAAATTATGGATTAAAAGCTAAATCCTAGCAATTGAACTAGAAATTAAACTTAGGATAGCAAATCCTATGAATTAATCCCTAATTCATGGTATTAAACTGAAATTCCACTTCAATCTCAATCTAAAACACAATCCCTAATTGATTTCAAGTTAATTCTTACAATTTTAAGTCCAAAATCCCATCAATATCTTCTTACCCAAGGAAAACTTAAGCTAACATATGAAAATTAATAACACCCAATCTTAAATTACACTAAATAGAAGAGAAATTGCAGAAACCAACAAAAAAATATAGATAATAATTTGAAAATTAAAGGAATAATCACTATATTATCATTAATCAAAGGTTCAACAAAAATTTAATCAAAACTTAAACCAAATATAGAGAAATATAAATGAAAATAGTAAACAGTTAAAAACATAAGAAATAAAAGGAAAACAACACTTAAATATGAAACCTAAAGAGGTTAAAATAAAACCAAAACAAAACTTAACTGAAAACCTAAGCATAAGAATAAAAACTAAATGACGGATGCTATTGTTCTACTCCCTATTCTCTTTTTATATGCCTCTCTTATGGTTAGAGATGTTTTGAGAGTTAAAATTTGAGTTTACCCTTCTTTTCTTTCACTGCTAGCATGATATATGGAAATTTAATGAGGTATATGATGGTTTGTTCAACTGCCGTATGGGTCTTGAAATTTGAAGCTTTATAGTGGTTCGCTTAAACCACTGTAGATCCCTCCAGTCCACTGTATATGTGTTTGTCAAGCCTCCTCTTACTCTTTTTGATGCAATTCTTCTCTAAACACCTTCCATTTCACTTATATTTGTGTTCAGTAATTAAATCTACATGTAAACTCAATACAAACACAAAATAGGCATTTAAACACAAAAATAGGGATGAATTCACATTGAAATACATAGGAAAAATTAATCTAATTCAACCTTATCAGGTGCCATAGAAGCTAAAAGACCTACGGAGTTTAATAACCTTATATGTTATTGGTTATTTACATGTGCATGATGTTTTAGCTAATTTGGAGGCTAGGATTAATCATATGTCTCATAAGTTATTTAAGGTTAAAAATTATGAAACATACTAGGATGCATATCTAAGTAGCTGACAGATCTATTAAATATCCTAGAGGTATTGTGGAGGATGTATTAGTTAAGATGCATAAGTTCATATTTCTTATGAATTTCATAATTCTTAATGTAGAAGATGAAGATAAAATCCCATTAATTCTAGGTAGACCTTTTCTTAATACTTTGAAAGATTTAATTGATGTCTTAGAGAAAAGGTTAACACTGATGATTGATAATGAATCTATTAATTTTCCTGCTCAGAACAAATGCACATTAATCCTTCATTTGATAACCCTGGTGATGACATTTCAAGTGTTATGCAAGAAAACCTAAAAGATGGACCTTGGAAATGTGATTTAAAGTTCATTCAATGGTCAATGTAAAGTAGCTATATGAATGGAGAGATGTTGATAAAGTAGGAACAAAGAGCTCGAAGGACAAGAACAAAAAGAAAAAAAAAGTGAGGATCCAGTATTTGCTAAATCCTTATGAAATAGAGTAAAAAAAATGGTTTGATAATGACGTTAAACAAAATTTTGTGCAAGGAAACCCACCTATTTTTAAGTTTGTTGGTTTAATTTTATGAGCTTGTATTTTTTTTTTAAATTAGTTGCATATAGGTTATAGTTGCATGTTTGAATTAATTGCATTTATTTATGTTTTGCATACTTTTTGGTCAAGTTTTACATCATTCCTAAGTGCCTTAGGGTGTTTTAGATCTCATTTAATTGCTTAAATAAAATAAAAAATATATAAAAATGTCGAAATAACAAGTTCGATCATGGACGAGATCATCAACCCCATTTCGTGATGGTTAGGTAGACATATTACAATCAAGATCATACACGTGATCTAGCCCATAATTGGGTTAGTTATGGGGTGTTTTAAAGTACCCTCGGCCCTTCAACCATTTTCTCATGCCCTTTCATTCATTTTCTCCTACACTTTCATTCTAACCTCTCATCTCTCATCTTCCACTCTTCTTAAAACCCTAATCTAACCTCTTTAACTAAGTTTTTATGCATTATTTCACTTACGCTTCATCGAATTCATAAAGTATGTTCTTTATCTCTCATCAATCATTTGGAACTTTGAATTTTCTTCATGATTTTATGGTTTTGTTAGGCCTATATAGCACCTAAGAAGGGGTGAATTAGGTATTGAATGAAAATTCTTCTAAATTATGCAAACCAATTTTACAAGATGCGAAAGCTCAACAAATTCACCAATTTAATCAAGCAATGCAAACTAAAGAAAATAAACTAAATGTGTAAAAATAAAGACAAAGGGAAGGACATTTCATGATATATTCTAGTTTGGAGCTATCCACTTGCCCCTACATCTAGTCTCCAACACCAATGTTGATATTTTTACACTAATGAAATCAACAAAAATACAACGTTAGATAATATAATCCTTTTCAAGGATCAAGGATATCCTTTCACTCTTCTTTTTCCTTATGATAAAGCACAACCTCTTAATCTCACAAAAACAATTCTTGAGAAATGTTTCACTTAATTTCACTTTAGTCTATTAAAGAGGCTTATAAAAATGAATGTAAAAAAAAACCCCTCTCAAACATGCCTCACATAACCAACAAAGCTCATAAATTTGGCTCTAAAATCACGATAATACTTGTAATAGTGTTTAGAATAATTCTAGAATATTTATTGATAATTCTCTATTATTAACATACACTAAACAACTTATTTATACACAAAAATGATCAAAATAGTCATTGTTCAATGGATCCAAAAAATTATAGACAATGAATATTATTACCGTTGCATAATCTAACTGTTCCTTAAGTTATGACCTATTTTTATAACATTCAATTGACTAATAGCCTAGGTGCAATAGACCTTTGGTTGACTGCTCTTCTCAATCAATTAACTGACCTATGTAGATCAATAACACTATGGTCTAAGACATATTAAACTTAATCTAAACAAGGTCAAGAAAACATCAATCAAACCCAAACCTAAGTTATCTAAAACTCTCATCTAATTTCTAATACATACAAATTATTTATCCTTATTAATTAATTCTTATTTAACCAATGAAAAATTAAGAGGAATTTCCATATACATATATATTAAACAAAAAGGTCTTGTTGATTATGTACCTATATATATTTTGTAAGGAATGAATGCATTTATGAGTTTCTTAAATAACAAAACTAAAATTAAGCAAAACTTATAATAAAAAATTCCATAAGTAAATCTATATCAAACTAAATCCCTTCTTTAATAACTTTAAGTTTTCATAAATGATCTTCATAATCTCCAATCAATATTTAAGGGTCTTTAAGAAAAATCAAATACTTCTTCCATATACCCATCTTTCAACATACTTAAAAAAATAATATTAATAACAATGTTTGTTTTTTCATCATCAAGATATGATGGAACTTACCTTGGTTTAAAATTTTCCCTTTTTTTGGTGATGATAAAATCACTTGTTGGGTTGATTTGGTATCATTAATTATCCTTAAATAATTCAATAAATTCACATGTAATTCCAATTCAAATCCAAAAAAATTTAATGGCAGTGTACCGGTCACAAGTAATAAAGTGGAGCAAATTTAAGACTCCAGAATGTCGCACCCACAGTGAACTGATTGTATGACTACTAAGGCAATTGGATTACAATTATTTAAGGGGACTCAAGGCTTATCATTTAAAGGGTCAGTTGACTCAATTGAACTAGAAACACCTCAAAGACTTTCCTAGCAAGGTTATGGATTCCAAATTGCTTAAACATTACTTAAATGATTACTTAGCTTAGGATTAGGCTTCAAATGACTAATTGAGATATAAATTGGATTGAAATGACTAATACAAGGCCTTAACTAAATCAAGAAAAAACTATGGTTAAGTCAATTCCTTATCTCTAACCATCCTAAATTGATCTTTGGTTATTTTGTCAATTAATAGGCATTAGGCTTAAAGTTTAAGAAGTTCTAATCCTAAGTTCCTATTCAAGATTAGAGCCCTCATGATAATCAAGGTTGATTCCTTGGATCCTCGAATTAAACCATGCTATTTACTGAATTTTTCAATGATTAAAGTAGAGATCATCAGATATTTAATCATCTTAAATCATATTTCAAGTGGCCAACTCAAAATGAGCATTATGATCTCAAAATAAACAAAGATTGGCATTCAATCATGTTATAAAGACTCAGTCAATACATTCCAGAATCTATCCTAAGCAAAAGAGCATATTATAACATTACAAACCACGAGAAATAATAGATTTAAGAATTAAACACATGTTCTTGCATAAATATGAAAGAAGGAGTAAGAAAACAAGTAATTAAAGGCTTAGATTGAACCAAATGATGCTCTAAATAGATAGACAACCTTCAAGAATGTTTATAAACCCCTTAATATCCTTAATACAACATAAAAACACTAATAACAAAGCTAGAAAAGAAACAACAAAGGAAAAACCTAACCTAGAGAGGAAAAGAAGAAAAATCTAAGTTAAATCTCTAAATTTGGAGCTCTATTATGTGTTAACTTGCACGAAATTGTGTTTACTAGCTTCATATATATGTCCTATATAAGTGGGAAGTAAGTGGACAAGTTGCAACAAGTGGCTTGTTAAGTTCCAACTGAAAATATCATGAAATCTACTAAAACGATGCTTGAAAAACAGCACAATGACACCGTTTAGCTACTGTTGTCTGACTCCATAAAATGACTAAAATGCAAGGATGGAGGAGTAAAATGAGGGTTGCCTATGCCCTGCTATTTTGCTTAGATTTCCACTTCAATTTGATTTTAATATGTGAATAGAATAATTCAGGATACAAATTAAATCTAATAACGTCAAGATAGGGGATTAATTACATTAAAAGATCATGAAAATCTATATGAATTAATCACTTATCAACTCCCCTACACTAATATTTTGCTTGTCCTCAAGCAAATCACTAAATCATCAATCTCAAGATAGCCTATAATCTTAGGAAAACTAACTCAACCTATTAAACCTAATCATTGGCACCTTTTCTTAATCATTTAATCATCAAACAAATCATAAAGATGTTAAATAATTAATAAAACATGTAAATTAACAAATAACTTCACATGACTTCATATTCTTTTAAAATTCAACCAAACTTGCATATAATGATTTGCATGCGTAAAATGAATATACAAAAAACAAAATGACTCATATTTTAATCAATTCCACACCTTTTAGCCATTAAGCACCAATTAAGCATATAAGTGACCATTTTAGGCTTGGTTGAGAGGTCAATCAATCTTTTTACGCGAAGATGAACATTTTTTCGTGAACTTGTCTGGTTACTCAACTAAGTTACTCACATCAATTGGCTACTAGCACCACTTTTTAACTTTAAACAATTGCTTTGAAGCCAGTTGAGTGAATAAACATTGTCACTTCTCACAATTTTAACACACTATTTCCATTTTTTCTTTCTTTTCATTTTTTAAACTTTTTCATTGATTTTAATTTTGAATTAAAACAAGATAATGAAAATTCTAAAATAAGTCACAAGAAACTTTATAGACTAATAGCTTGAACATTGTCCCTCACACATTAGGCCAAATCAAACATAAATGTGAAACAACAATTCCCTCCCCCACATTTAAATTGAACTTTGTCCCTAATGTTCATAAAAGCAAATAATAAAGCGCAAGAATGAGGGATAAAAATGGAAAGCACTCCGAATAAAATGGTAATATCTTTTAATTCTTTATGGAAATGGACATTGAAATGATTGATATTTGCTTACATCAAACTAAAAATCATAAATAGAGAATGAAAGCACAAGAAGACCAAATGGATAAAAGAAGCTCCATATATAACTAAATAATTGTTAACATACAACCATGGAGTGCATACATTAGGAGAACTTCAAATGACTGAGAAGCAGCCAACAATACAACTGTAAGGAAAATATAACTGAAACAAACACATAAAAGAAACAGTAAAAGCATATAACTCCATGAACAAATTATGGCAATCAATCAAAGATAATGAGTGGAACTAGGATTAGCATCATCAGCTCGCTGATACTCTTTAATCCTATCTAAGGGCTAATCAATGTGAGTGAAGTGCTAAGCCATCGCATCCATGCGAGAATCCATCCCATCCAACCAAGAGCATATAGCTAAAAAGCCTTAGGAGATACTACTTTGCATCCTCATAAGAACATTCATCACATCATTGAAGGATGGTTTAGAAGGAGCCACAGGAGGAACATAGGCTAGAATAAAAGGGTTGATATGAGGCTTATGACTGAAGCCACACTTAAAACCTCCTCGAGAGTAGGAACAAGAGTAGGGGCTAGAATATCTGCATCATCTATACGATCACCTGCCTATAAAAGCCTAAAAAGAGTGTTCCTCTACTCGCCACCATCTCGATAATATAACCAAAGTTTAAAAAGGGAATATGAAATAGAGTTGGTGGCATGCATTGCCAACTTACCATCAAAAGAGACACCTATTGTCTCGAAAATCCTCGTAGGTAAAAAAGGAAAGAAAAAGTTTTTTATCTGATGAGCATGTTGAACTACATTTATTATTCTCTGCAAAATGAATCAGGATAAAGGCAATTCCTCGATGCCTCCTAATCCATGGAGTAGCTTATATAGAAGATAATTATCATCAAACCTAAGCATATTAAGACCACTAGCTTGAGGAAGAATATTGGCACTAAAGATCACTACAACTATATGATCTCTAATAGTCAATGGAGTCGTAGGATTGCATCTGTTATTAGGTGGACTAACCGATCCTAGGTGAGCTCGAGCTGCTCCCATTAAGAATGAGGGATCGAAAGGAATTGATTCCCCTCAAATTTTATCCATCATATGATCATAAAATTCCTCTATATCTGGGCACTCCTAAAAATTCAGCAAGAAATGAACCAGTTATCGTAATAAGAATACCTCGCACTAAAGATCAAATGACTAATAAATCTTTTGTGGCCTTTTCCTTAATATTACCGATCCATCATTAATAATGGATAGTATGGGCCTAAAGGCGTCAAAACAGCTTTTACATCAGCCTTACTTAGTCGAAGTTCTCTTGGCTCATAAACCGACATCTATCAAATTCTGGCCTTAGATTAGAGTTATAGGCTCGAGAATATTGTCTAGGTGGCATCTTTTAAAATGAACAGTAGAACTGAAGGCATTGCATGGGTCTCTGTGAAATATGATCAAGTTTTTGGACAAATTCTTAGTATAGTCCTGTAGGAAATGGAAAAGCTTCAAAACGACATAAAAAACACAAGATTTGGAAAATAAATGAATGATTTAGGGTGAATTGAAGGTTGAAAGGGCAAAAAGGGAGTCTGTGCTTATAGAGAAGAAGGAAGAAGAAGACGTAAGAAATTGCGTTGTTTTTATGCATAATAAGGACTTAAATAATGGCATCTGGGGAGTTAAATGACGCTGTTTAACTAGTCACAATTAACTCCCTAGTTGATGAACTCATCGCAAGCTATCAAATTATAAAATCCTAACTATCCAATCTATGCATTAATGGTAAGCTAGGGTCGAACCACAGAGAGTTGGAATGCAAATGTTATTTCAAATGTTACAATCAAGAGAAACTAAAACACCCTAAATAGAAGAAAGATAAACTAAGACGTAATGAATATCAATAGATAGACAAACACAGAAATTTAATTTATACAAGACTAATACCAATGGAAAATAATTGGGTTGGAGATATCTTTAGGATGTTGGGATGATCATTGATCCTAAAATCTAAATGATAGGTACTCTATTCATGGTGTTAGCCTATAGGCTCGAATAAGCTCTCAAGCCCTTAGCTCATTTAAATTAGACAAATCTAACAAGCTCTAGAAATGCCTATCCCCATCTATAACCTAGAACAAGCTCTCTAGATTTAATAGTGAAGATGCTTTAGGTATTAAGGAATGACTAACTTAGGCCACTAACTCGCAAGCTCAGAAAGTGTAACTTAAAGGTATGGAACCCTAGATTAGTTGATTAAGTATTCTAACAAATTGCGTAACCTAAAAATTGTTCTAAGGCAAGAGAAGAAGTTATACATTCTTGACACTGAGCTACCAC
>JAOXYD010133204.1:0-10914 GCA_028565735.1 Pinacopodium congolense | reverse complement strand
GTCCTTGGCAGATTAATCTTTTGGTAATCCTTATATTACTTGGAGTTCAATTGCAAAGTTGGAAGAGTTTTAGTTCTTTTTAATTAATCTAACCCCGTTAAGTTAAAGATCTTGAGTTTCTTAGATAATTTTAATCCAATTGCCCTAGTATTCACACATTTTCTATGTGGGTTTAACATTCTAGAGTCTTAAATGTGCTTTACTTTGTTACTTATGATCGGTACACTATTGTTAAGTTAATTTGGATTTGAATTGGAATTGTATGTGAATTAATTAATTAATTTGAGGATAATTAGTGATACCAAATCAACACAACAAGTTTTTGGCACCATTGCTGGGGAAAATACCCTTGATACTAAGAATACATTGGTGTCAATTACTCTAAGGTATATATATTATGTATATTGTGTGTTTTGCTTTTTCTTGCTTGTTTTTTGTTTTCTTTGTTTTTGTCTTTGTTTTTTGTTCTTTGTGTGTTGTTTGAGTAGTAGAGCATCTTATAGTGTTTAACTTTAGACATTGCAAAGATGTGGGGGCAATATGATCATTGGTAAGATAAGCAATGGTACGACCTGAAAAAGTAAGTAAATGGGCAAACAACGATGGAATCCAACGTGGATTAATCATTCATCCTCTTACCCTAATTATGCATGGCATCATTCATCTCATGTTGAACCATCTTTTCCTCTTAGACAATCATTTCATTTTCAAAGGTGTCTTGAAACAAGGTATAGGCCACCTTATGAACCTTCTTCTGATCATAAGTTTAGAATTGTAACATTGATTGAAATGAAGGATGCAATGAGGGCGCTTAATAAAATGCATTCACTTGTTTAAGAAAGTGGGGTTAAGGACAAAGTTCTTTTACAATTGCAATTAGAGTCCCAAATGGAACATTTAGAAGCATCAATTAGCATGTATTCTTCATGTCAGTTCCATGATTCCCTTATATTAGAGTCAAGTAGGTTAGAACCTTTGAATATACATAATGTTAACCAAGAGATTTGAATTCCTTTTAGCATAGCGATGATGAAATTTTTGTGTATATGAATGATGAAAAAGCTCTTAAAACTAATGGAAGTTTAAGTGCACCATTAAATGAGTCTATGGTTGAATTGTTAATGAAGAATATGTTCATGAATTAGATCAACATGACTCAATGGCTTTTAATTGTCAATAAGATGATATGCATGACATTGATGACTTGAATGAAGATGAAAAGCAATTTTAAATTGAATAAAAGGAGTTTCTTGAACTAAGTAATGATATGGTTGATCAAAATGATGAATTGATGAATTTTGAAGTACCAATTGAGCACATTGATTTTCTAGGTGTGTTTGCTTTTAATCCTAGGCTAAAGGTAGTTATGCTTACGTATTTACCATGGAACTTTGATTAAGGTAAGGATTATGCATTCTTTTTCATAAAAGGTAGGATTTATAATGCTTTTGAACACCTAATTAAAGGTGTAAGAACTTGTGGGTTTAGGTTTTAGTGTATTTGGTGTGATTTCTTTTGTTTGGTGTGCTTTTATTATTTTTTTTTTTCCATTTTGTGATTCTCATCACTCTTTGATCATATTTTTATTACGCGGCATAGCTGCTTTAGTTGGTTTCTGGTGCTTTGACTTTCTTTTATTAGCTTTACAAGTGTTATATTCAATCTCTACTATCTTATGGATCAAGTTTCAAAATGCACCTTCAATGGATCTTCAAGCGATTTAATCTTCTATTGAAGTGCTTTCTATTTATTTTTTCCCTCATATTTGTGCTTAATTTTTTATTTTCCGAACATTGTGGACAATGTTCAATTTAAGTGTGGGGGAGGGAATAGTTGTTTCACACTTATCTTTTATTTGTCCCAAAGTTTATCATTTTAGCATTTTTTAAAGATAATATATAATTTATGGAAACCTTTTTTCACTTTTGATGCCTTTCACTAAAATTTTTTCCTTTTTATTTTGATCATTTTGATGTTTTAAAATGTTATATTATCAGTTAAGAATGCTTATTAACAATGAATTTTGATGGTTTCATGTTTTGGATTATGGACATTTGACAAGAATTATGAGTTTCCATGTATAAAATGCATATCCTTAAAGATATTTGTGACTGCCTTTAACATTTTCACATCTTTCATTTAAACAAATTTGAAAAATGATAGAAAATTGTAGAGGATGAAGAAGAGTCCATACTCGTGGTGTCTAATTTTGGAGCAATCGACTATAGCAATGATTAGATCGTCGATTTAGGATGTTCCAATCCAATCAAATGACCGACGACAAAGAGAAGTTTCTCGGCATGTCAAAGTATGATGAAAAGAAGAAAGAAAAATGGAAAAAGTTTGCTTAAATTTTGAAAATGTGAGTAATGTTTATTCACCCAGCTAGTTTCAAACCAATTGGTTGAAGTTAAAGAGTGGCACTAGCAGTCAATTAATGTGAGGTGATTAATTAAGTAATTGGGGATGTTCATGATAAAATGTTCAAATTCATATAAAAATATTGAATGATCTATCAATCAAGCCGTAAAAGCTCACTTAGTTGCTTAATGGTTAAAAAGGTGTGAAATTTCTTAAAAGATGAGTTATTTGGCTTTGTGTATATTCATTTTATGCATGAAAGTCATTTGATACAATTTAGGTTGAAATTTGAACGAATATGATATCATATGAAGTTATTTGTTAATTTACATGTTTGATTAATCATATAACATCTTGATGATTTGTTTGATGATTAAATGATTAAGAAAGGTGTCAATGGTTAGGTTTAATAGGTTCAGCAAGTTTTCCTATGCTTATAGGCTATTTTGAGATTGATGACTTAGTGATTTACTTGAGGATAGTCAAAAGATAAGTGTTGTGGAGTTATTAGGCCTTGGTTTTAATGTGTTTTCATATGAATTTAATCCAATTTTATGGCATATTACTTCCAGATTATTGTTAAAGTGCTTAATTATGTTTATAAATGTTGTACAGTGCAAATGGAAGCCAAAAAGTGGAGAAAATCTTGAAAATTTAGCAAGAATGCCAAATTACAGGACTTAAATGGAAGTTTAAGAAGACAACTGTTTTATTCCTTTAGCCCATCATTTAAGTCAGTTCTGGGAGTCAAATGACAGTAGCTAAATGACGTCGTTGTGCTGTTCTTCAAGCATTAATTAACTAGCTGTTACGTGATTTCCATATGTAACTTACTCTTCACTTATTGCAACCTGTTCTAACTTGTTCCTACTTGTGGCCAACATATACAAGGAGCTCCAAAGATCATTTTTACAAAAATTTAGGTCAGATTTGAAGGGAGAATTCAAATCAAACATCATATTCTCTTCTTCTTACCTTACTTTTTAGGCTTTTCTTTTCTTTTTCTTTTTCTTTTCTAGCCTCTTTATATTGTAATTTTAGGTGTTTTAAGGATTCAAGGGAGTTCATAAACATGTTGGGAGGCTGTGTATCAGTTTGTTCCATCGCTTGGTGATTTCTAAACGTTAAATCACTTGTTTTATACTCTCCTTATTCATTTATATGGGAAAAACATGGGTTGTCTTCATTTAATCTGAATTTTCTTGTTTATGAATGATATTTTGAGCTAAATTCTAGCTAAGGACATGCTATTGAATGTCTTGAGTGAATTTATACCATATAATTGGATGATAATCTTTGTTTATTTGAGATCATAACGTTTATTTTAAGTTGGCCATTTAGAATATGATTTAAGATGGTTAAAAATTCGACAATCTCTACTTTAATCATTGGAAAATTTAGTAAACTACACGGTTTAATTTAAGGATCTGAGAAATCTACCTTGGTTATCATGAGGGCACTATTCTTGAATAGAAATTTAGGATTAGAAATTCTTAAACTTTAAGCCTAATTCCTATTAATTGATGAAATTACCAAAGATCAATTTATGTGGTTATAGAAAAGGCAATGTCTTAACCATAGATTTGTCTTGATTTAATAAAGGCCTTAGATTAGAAATTCCAATCCATTTCATAACTTACTTAAGTCATTTAGGCCTAGTCCTTGGTAGATTAATCATTTGGTAATCATTTGATCACTTAGAGTTCAATTGTAATGTTGGAAGCTTTTTAGTTAATCTAACCCCTTTAAATTAAAGATCTTAAGTTTCTTAGATAATTTTCATCCAATTGCTCTAGTATTCACACATTTTCGTTGTGGGTTCGACATTACAGAGTTTTAAATGTGCTCCACTTTATTACTTGCGACTGGTACGTTGTCGCTGAGTTGATTTGGATTTGAATTGGAATTGCATGTGAATTAATTAATTAATTTGAGGATAATTAGTGATACCAAATCAACACAGAAACTATTGGACCAACCCAAACATGGTTATTTGTAATTTTGGTAAATCTTATAAATTAAGTTAGTCAAATTTTATAACTATGGCACTATGAAATTCTTAACTAACAATCATTTAAAAGTTTTGAAAGATTTATATTAGTGTACATTAAATTTCAATTGGTTGTACTTGGATTGATATTGACTAGAATTTAGGTTAATTAAGTATATTGAATATGAACGAGGATGATGTTATTAGAATTAAATATGTTTGAATTATGGATTGATTATCGATTAGGTATTATGATCATGTATTTGGTTAGGCAAAATTATTATAGTTTCAAGGGCTTAATTTATGATGTGGTTAATGATGGATATAGAAGTGTATGTAGTTGTAAGATTGATCCTTCTTTGGAAAATGGATGACTTTTTTACAGAAGAGGCATTGTCTAATTTTTTGTAGCTTCTAATAAAACTTGACATTGAGTTTTGGAGTAGAACATCAATTTCCATATATTAACAATAAATGCTAGGAAATATTCTATAGGCAATCTATAGTTTATTAGGTAATGTATTCTGATGATTCTTTTTTTATATTATTATTTCTATAGATCCATTAGAAGTATGATACTCAGCCTTGAGATATTAGGTTCATTACAGAGTAGGGCATTTGTCATGTAAGTTAATATCATGGTTATAAGTATACGTTAGAATTTCATTTTCACATTAATCATTAATATCATTTTCACTATCATATGGACACATAATTATTCGTATATATACATACCTGTATATGTATGTACATTTTCTTATGCTATTGTGCTATGATATGGTATATGATGTTATGGAGGATATACACGGGACCAATTACCTGGTGGGCGTTATCAGGTTATGCACGTGTAGTGAGAGTTAGTCAGGCATGTCTTTATCTTATTAATTAAGTTTTGCTATGGTTAAGACAGTTCAATTGAGTTATTTTCATACTCTAATTGGTATTATGAGATGGTTGTGTCTAGTTTAATTAGGCTTTAACATTAACCATATTTTAGTGAGATTGTGGCTAGTTGGGCTAAATTACTTTCGATAGTAGTTCACTATATTTTGAATAAATGACATGTGTTGAATAAGAGAGCCATTATAACTAAGTAGGGGGATGTCTTAGGGTTATACTTTAATACTCCATCATTATTTATGATTTTGTTGATTTTATTGCATGACATTGACATCAGAAATATATATGTATCTACATATATAAATGATGCATATTGTTCATCATGTGTAAGTCTTCAACTATATAACATGATCATGGTATTAATTCACTCAACTTAAATATATTCCAACATATTCCAATCAATAACAAACACATCATAACTTAATTTTAAATAATTACATAACAACTAAATTCATTTAATTTACCAAATCCCTTCACATATTAAACTATCCAATTTCAAATAACATACATACTTAACCAATAATCCAATATATTCATCCTTTAATTAAATCACACAATTCATATCAATTTATTCATCCATTCACAACTTAGAAAAGCAATCCTATTAATTCATTCATCAATACATTAAGAGTTCTTCATACATAACAAATACAAATAATACCTCTTAATTATGCATCATGTATCCAAATGCTAAATATGAATATATATGTATAAAGTGAGCCCTTTCCCCAATATAGTATGACCAAGAGAAGACTTACAAATCAACTTATACAAAACCTATAACAGAACTATTTTTTGAACTCGAACCTCTTCAATCTTCAAGTTCATTTCCAATGCTTCCCTATTTATTAAGATGGTCTTCATACACTTCAATATACTTCTTAAACTTCAACTATAAGGCTCCACATTTATGCACTTTGAAATAAATCTTCACTACCCTGTCTTAAACACAACACAAAACAAACTTCAAAAATTCATTAGTAAGATCAATTCATCCTCATCAAAATGAAGGTGGAACTAACCCTTGGTTCAACAATCTCCACCTTTTTATAATGACAAAACTATGTGATATTCAAGACAAATATATATAACATGCCATTACAAAACATTAACACATGAAATCATCATATGTAAATAAAAAAATTTTGTTACCCTTTTATAATATCATATCAATCATTCTCTCCTTTTTTTTAATCATAAAAAATAAACATATAAAAAGGTATAAAGATTGAATACCAATGCAAAAAAATTCAACTATGAAAAGCATAACACTTTAATACTAATATACAATTATTTTTTAAAAGTAAATAAGTAATTAAATTAATAATGAATACAAGTACAAGGAAAAAAATCAAGGGAATAATACTGTGAAAAAAATGACAGGAGACAAACATCAAAACCAAGACAGAACATGCCAAAATAGCATATGAGAACTTTCAAACAGCTCTAACAAAATGATTGTAGCTGAAAGACTAAGATCCTCACTCATCAAAGCTTTGTTAGGCTTTTACTCAGGCAAATCTTCTATGGCTTGTTCCTTGATCGTACTCCTCTTCAATTAGGTATATCCTAATTTTCTTCCTTTGAACACTATAGATCCCATTATTTTGCCTTAATTAACAAAGTTTAACCACTCACTCACTAATCTAGGTAACGCCAGTCTCAAGAAGGTGTTGGGTGCCACATCACTGTTCCTCAAGGCGTCTTCTTCCTTCCCTCAAAGATCTCAAACCCCATCCTTAACCGACTCTAAGTAAGTCCCTTCTCCCCAAAAGGCTTGAATTAAAACCATGTCTGTTTAAATTTATTAGGCTAGGAATTGCATCTTGAAACTCTTGCTTTATATTTCAAACAAATGCAACTTTCATATTTTTCTTGTAGTTAGATCACAATGTAGGTAGACCAAGTGAGTTACCATATGCAATATTATTTTCCTTAGTAGCTCATCCATTAGGGTTTCCTTAGATTTCGCCAGACCTTGAAGATTCTTTAATTCCTTTAAGCCCAAACATAGTACACTAAATCAGCCAAAGTTATCTTATAATCACCGTATTCCCCACCTTTTGGGATTTAAGTTGATAGCTATCTTACTAGCTCGCTTGAGGAGGAGAAAGATTACAAGACCATATAATAGAGTCCTATAGGAACTAAGAATAATTGCAGCTACAAAATAGGTGATCCAAAGTTTTCTCCTCCTATTTACATAAGTAGCATCCCTTTGAGATATTCATGAACCTTGATAGTCTATCAAGGGCAGTTAGGCGCCCTTTAATTGGAAGAAAAAGTATAAAACATACCAATCTTGTAAACAACACTCATGGATTTTCAAAATATCAATTGAAAATTTTCTTTTAAATAGACTCCTCTCTTAATAAAATATACCATGAAAAATACGTGATACCATGTCATAAAAACTCAAATAGGAAATTATCAATTGAATCTTGTTCCAAAATTTTCTATATCACATCATCAATAAAATGGTAC
Source organism: Pinacopodium congolense (assembly GCA_028565735.1). Taxonomy (NCBI): domain Eukaryota; kingdom Viridiplantae; phylum Streptophyta; class Magnoliopsida; order Malpighiales; family Erythroxylaceae; genus Pinacopodium; species Pinacopodium congolense. The sequence goes on along the minus strand of JAOXYD010133204.1, from coordinate 3,179 downwards.
CAATTGTTGATAAAAAAGATTAATACTAAAAAATCCATACTTGATACCAATCTTGTAGAAGTGAGACTCGCCTATAAAAATTGTTAAAAAAACACAATATTAATTATTAGAAAACAAAACTTGATACCAATTATGGATAACACTCATAATAAAAATCAATTTTTATAATAAGATGCCACTTGTTAATAAAAATATCAACCTATATCAAAAGTTGATACCAATTGTTGAAATTTGACTAATAGATACCAATTGCAATAACAAAAACAACACAAACTGATTATTGATATCATTCAGTTACAACAAGATAGATCTACCACAATACCGATTGTTAATAATACTCAAAACAATCATATATCTTAAATTATAATCAATTATTACCAATCAACACATCATATATTGCTTAACAAATCCAAAAGGGATACTTCCATTTATACATAATTGAAAGTAATGAATCATCCAAAAATCAATTTAACACAGTATCATCATACACAAGATGCAAACTATCTCATGATACTAACTAATTCATTTCATACTTTAAAAAACTCCAAAAAACCTCAATTTTTATCATAAAATTTTCAAAACTCTAAACTTTGACTATTAACCTTATGCAATAATTTCAAAAAGTTTGACAATATTAGAATTTAAAAAGTTTTAAAATTTAAGACTCCATTTAAATCCATGCAATCTGGATTTTCAAAAATTCAAACTATCGTAGTAAGACATAAATAAATGAAGGGACTCATACTACATCAAATCCATAAACATTATTCAAATTCAAACATGAATATAACAACCCTAAATTCATGCATTGTCATAGATTAAATCTCACACAACTAAAAGAAAAATATTAAATCTTCATGACTCTATAGCATCCAAATCATCAAAGAACAACCAAGTTATTTTTCAATATAAAAGGCATAAATAATAATACAAGGCGTACATCCCTTTTTACTTATCACCAACTTCATTACTTGAACTCTTCACTTCCTTAGTCCAACAAAGTGTGTGTTGGTGATTTTCCTTTTATGTTCTTAGAGATACCCTTTAAAATCTACAAAGCAAATTTAGCGAATGTTTACTATACACATCATCTTGGGTCTTATTAAGTTGCATAACTTTCTTCACCATTAGGCAAAGCATTTACATTTCTTAAATGACCATAAAAAATGCTATACATGCCTAAAATGTCCATAATAATGATAAAATAGTAGTGCACATGACCTATATTCATTTCTATGATCATGTCTTAGTCTAAAACCATTAAAACTCCTAAATGTGTCAAATGAGTAATAATGAGATCTCATGTTATTCCTATATGAATTTCTTGGTCTAAATATTCTTCTTTAATGAAACTTTTGTCTAGAAAATGCATTCAATGTCTTAAGACCAGCATTATACACATTTTTTTATCTATGCATGTAAGAATGAGGAACATATGAAGTAATAGACGTAATTTGAATTTCATGTAGCCTCTGTGACTTTTATGTATTTTCAAAGCCATGCACATTCTTCTTATATGAAGATATTGATGCATATATAAATGCAGGATGATTCTTCCTATGATAAGAATGAGATGATGAAGGCCTATATGAAGAGACAATTTTAATGGATGGCCTGGGTTCTTCTTCCTCTTCTAAATTATTTCCATTAATGAAAATATTATTACTAGTTGACATTTCATCATCACTAGTGTAGCCAAGTCCACACCTATGATTTGTAAACTTTAAGACTCCTAACATTGATTAAAACTTCTCATTTCCTTTGGTGAAACTATACAATGAGCTCTTAAAGGATTCTATTTCTTTCTTTTGAGAAAGATCTTCATTTACTAACCTATCATAGTCATTTCACACTTTAATTTTAATTGTTTCTTTAAATTTCTATTTTCTTATAATAATTTTTATATGTCACATTCAATATCTTTCTTTAATTCTAATTCTTTTCTAAGATTTTCATTTCTATTCTACATTCATCCAGTAATTTTGTAGTGTCATTATACCTATCATGCATTTTCTTTTTATTCTTAGCCAAGGTTTCCATATATTCTAACAATTTTTCATAGCTATATTCTACATCACATTCATTATTAAGAGATTTTGAATAAGAAGGTACCTTATTGTTATAAGGATGTGTGGAAGTATGTACCTTATCATTTAAGAATCACAAGTAGGCCACTTTTTCGGTTTCACTTTTGGCTTCTTCATAAGTATCCATTTTGTCCTATTAGCATTAAATTTCTTGAGCACTTTCACAAAATAAAAATTTTTCAAATACATCTATAGTCAAGACATAGTATAGAACATTTAAATCTTTGTAATTAAAGGAAATAAACTCTTTTTCTACATCATCCCACTTTAATTCATATTTGGATGCTACCTTTTCTACATTATTTACAATTATGGTCTTTGAAGGGATGTAAGGACCATTTTCTATTATTTTCCAAAAATTTCCACCTAGGTTTAAAAGATAATTCTCCATTCTAATTTCCCAATCTCGAAAATTTTCTCCACTAAACAAAGGGGTTAGGGATGAATTAGGTGTTTAACAATTTCTTCGAAGTTTGTATTCTAAATATGGAAGCTATAATAAAATTCTAATTCACATAACAATAAATTAAACAATATAAAATAAATGTACAAAAGTAAAAGAGTAAGTGAGAAGAGACAAAAATGATTTCTCTTAGTTTGAAGTTATCCACTTACTCCTACATATAATCCTTAACAAATTTCTTGGGAAAGGAGAGGAAGTTCGAGGAGAAAACTGGATTAGATTTGTTAGCCCTATGGCACCCAAGAAGGGGGGTTAATTGAGTGTTTAAAAATTTCTTACAGAATTAAAACACTTTAAAAACCTTAGGCTAATTTAAAAAATATGAAATCTTTAAACCAAAATTCAACCTAAATGAAGGACAAACTTTATGCCAATATTAAGCAAATTCAATCAATAACTTAGCAAACACAAATGCACAAATATAAAAGAGAGAAGGGAAGAGATTAACACCAAGATTTATAGAGGTTCGCCTACTCCAAAGATAGACTACGTCCTCTCTCCAACTACTTGTTGGAAATTCACTAACAATAATCTTGGTTAAAGGCCAAGAGAAACCTTTACAACAATCTTGTTCAAGGTCAAGAGGAACCTTTACAATCTTGCTTTTCACAAAGAGGGTCAAGAGGAAC
>JAOXYD010133194.1:0-10914 GCA_028565735.1 Pinacopodium congolense | reverse complement strand
AAATAAATAATTGATTTATATAAAAATTAATTTTTAAACTAACATTTATGTAATATTATATTATTTAAATGTTTAAATTGTTAAATAAATCCTTTAAAATTTTAAATATATATTTTTCAATATTTTAACAATATAATTATCAAAATTGAAAAAAATTTAATTATTCAAAATAATTTTTATTTTTGATTTTAAGTTTAAATTAATGACAAAATAAATACTATAATTAAATTATATTAGTTATATGAAAAAAATGAAAACAAGAATTCAAAATTACTCTTATGATTATCATAAATTGTAATAGTAAGAAGAAAATAAAATCAAAATAAGAAATTTAACCAAACAATTTTTTATTGAATTAAAAATATAAATATAAAATCGAGGCAAAAATAGAATCAATAAGAAAAATAGCAATCAACCATTAACATTTTTAAAAAAAATACGAAAAACTATTGACAAAACTCTATCATTCTTCGGATAAGCTTTGCTTTGCAGCTTCTTTTGGCTTTTTGCTTGGCTCCCATTGGCATTTGTGAATAATTTAAATTACATATTAGGAAAACATTATATTTTGATCATTACTAATGATATAATTATAAATAATACAAACGTAATTATAATAAGTTGTGATATTGATTATGATCACAATTGTTTTATTGTGATGATTATGACTATAGTCTTAATTCACAACGCTAACTTTCTTTACTTGAAAACAGTTCCAATATATCATGTTAGAAATAAAAGACATATACAAGTTTTTAAAGTTAAATTATAACATTTTTGTTAGTTGAAAAAATATAAGAAATAGAACGAATTACAATCTGATGCAAAAAATGTTCTTCTCTATTTGTTGAAAACTCTCTTTGAACAGATTGAATGTACTTATTAAAAATGTAAACTTTTTTAATCAAAACTAAAAGAAGAGTCAATTCGCATTAATATGAACTCAAATATAATCAAATTAAATTTACTATTTTTATTTTGGAGAGAAGTGAAACCTCATATATTTATGTGCTCTCCACAAATAATAGACTACATGGAAGTTAGATATCATGTCTTTATTATATTTAATACACGGCGCATTGCTCTTTTATAGCCCAGCACATTTTTGCTCTTTGTAGACCGTTCCTTATTTATTAGATGTTATTATCGACAATAAAACATAACAATATGGGTTCTTCTTATCCAACACTTTTAGTGGTAAGTGTCACGGGCTCGGACTTTTCCTACCGAAAATCCGTGCGGCACTAGTAAACTCCTCGATTCGAAAAAGTCTACCATGGCTTGAATGTTAGTTTAGCATCTCACAAGTACTTTGATCTAACACTTGGCGAAAGTTACTTGAAATATAAAAGATGGCAAAGAACACAAGATAACTTTGGAGAACTTGAAGAGCTCTCTTTATTACTTCAAAGAAAGCTATACACTTAGAGAGAAAATACAAATGAGAGGATATGAGATGCTTTACAAATGAAGACCCTTACCCTATATATAGTCCTTCACCTCCTCAATGGACGATGGAGATTTATTTGATCTAATGGCTATAGTAAATCTCTAGAATTTTCTATCATCTACTCCCGCCTACCACATTAATGAATATGGGTCCTAGAGTCTTCCACCTAACTCTAGATATATGTGGAGTCTTCTAGAGAATTCTAGGTCTTTCCTTCTGAACCTTGTATCTCGATAGGTTGAATTGTCACATGGTGACATTCTCTCCTACTCAACTTGGCAATACCCTCGTTGCTTTGTCTCACACATCCGTTATGCTGCTCTATGTTCTCCTTTCTCAACACTTGCCTCATTGGTCCGATTAGTTGTTTGCCTTCGGTAGTCCCACCTTTATGCTCGAATCGGCATGTTCTTGCTCCACTTGCCAATTTTTTCGAACTTATGGCTTGTGGGATTAGCTCATTCTTCTCCTTGAATTAATTCACCAAAGGACTTCTCGGACTTGTGATGGCTCCCAAAGTTGCCTTCCCTCGAGCATCCTCCTCCACGGTTGCTCTTTTCGGCTTTGGCTTCATCACTAAGTCACAACTTGTCACGAAAGTTTGCCAAATTGCTTGCTTCCATATGGTCTTCGGTCAGTTGAGGATATGAGTCCATGCCACTAAGTTCACCTTCTAAACGAACTTGGAGTCTTCACCCATCGACTCCTTCGATTGTCTCCTAACTTCATTAAACTTCAGAGGTACCGTGTTGTACACCATGTTGCCTTCACGATCCACCTTCCTCCTTAGTGGAAATTTTATCATGCTGGGTGACTTCTCTTTAAATTGTTAGATGGCCAAAATATGCTTGACATACTCGTCTCCCTCGATAGCTTTTCCATACTCGTCTTTCCTTCTTTTAAGATACACAAGGCATTGGAAAATGGGATTAGCATCACTTTCGCCCTATCGAAGAACTCCATGTCGAGCACTAAAGGATAATTATCTAATGAAACAACCATAAGGTTAATGAAACCAAACCAATCACCAAGGCATACCTTCACATTTTGGGCACTCTCATATATGAAAGTAGGCTTGGAATTCACAGCCTTAATCCACCATTGCTCGCCATAATTCTTGATGCCTAGCTGATTTGTTTCATCTACATGAATGAAGTTATTGGTAGCTCCCGTGTCCACCAATACTTTCACCACTTGGCCACCTACTTTAACCTCTAAGAACAAACAACCTTTCTTCTCGAACTTGGGCATCTTTTTTATGGCATTGAGGAGTCGTAAGGAACACATCATCTCCTCTTCGGGTTGGCTCACCTCCTCCTTGTCCTTGAATAATATCGAGAGCTTGCTCTTCTTTAGGCAATCTCTTACCATATAAGGACCACCACAAAGGAAACATTTGGGTTGTAACGTTTCCTTACCGTGGTCTTCTTTAGTGCTCTTGTCCTTCTTATACTTGCCATATTTGTAGAATTTTCCCTTGCCGTGTGGGTAGTCTCCCCCACTCTTTTCCTTGTTACCTACATCCTTATGAGACTTAGGCTTCTCAGGCTTCCGAAACTTGATGAGGGATTTGACAATGATAATGACATTTGCAAGGTCTTGTATTCTATGACATTGTATTTCTATCTTGACCCAATTTTGGAGACTATCATTGAATGTAAACAACGCATCCTTGTCGGGGTAGTCCGAGATCTCTAAGAGTACTTCGGAGAACTCCTTCACATAGTCCCTTATACTTCCATCTTAGTGGAGGCTCCTCAACTTGGCTCTCGCCTCCTCCTCGGAATTTTTGGATTAAAACTGCCTCTTAAGTTCTCTCTTGAACTCGACCCATGTATTGATGGTGCATGTCCCTCTTTCGATATCCCCATATCTTCTCCTCCACTATATTATTTCGATGTCTTTAAGGAAGAGTGTGACATGATTGATCATATCGGTGTCCTCCACAACACATAGTGCCTTAAAATATTGCTCCAATATCTACAGAAAGTTATCCACCTCCTTCGCATTCTTTTGCCATTTGAACATCTTAGGCTTTGGAACATCTATCCTTGAAGGATTGGTGACTATCGTCGAGACGACAACGCTTCCCCCTTGAGCGATTGCCTTCTTGCATATCAGGAGCTCATCCTTTGTTTCCTTCAACTTGTTAGAAACCTTATCGAGCTCCTCCTTCATGACTGTAAGCTCCGATTGGACGACTCCTTTCAAGGCACCTTGCATCTCCTCATGAACTTCCTCCTGTTCGTTTTCGAGTTCCTCGATACGGTGTTTATGCTCCTCGAACTTCTCTTGCCTTTCGGTTATGACAAGCTTTGCTGTTGTTAGCTTACTATCAATGTCCACCAAGGCCTCCCTTGACTTGGATCGCCTACAAGCAACTTGCTTAAAAGATCCCTCAATATGTGTAGTCTCACTTCCTGCACCGGCCATCTTTCAAACAACAACAAATAAAGTTTGAGTGAACGACTTACTTGTTTCGAACCGTTTGGCTCTCACCAACGCTTGTCTCTGATACCAACTCAGTTGGTATTTCAGCTTCCCCACCAATACTAAGCTCTGATACCAACAAACACGGGCTCGAACTTTTCATACAGAAGATCCGTGCGACACTAGCAAACTCCTCGATTCAGGAAAGCCTATTATAGCTTGAATGCTAATTCAGCCTCTCACAAATACTTCTTAAGAGTATTTTGATCGAACACTTAGTGGAAGTTATTTGAAACATGAAAGATGACTAAGAACACAAGATAACTTTGGAGAACATGGAGAGCTCTCTTTATTACTTCAAAAAAAGCTATACACTTAGAGAGAGAATACAAATGAGAGGATATGAGATACTTTACAAGTGAAGACCCTTGCCCTATATATAGTCCTTCGCCTCCTCAATGGATAGTGGGGATTTATTAGATCTAACAGTTACAATGAATCTCTAGAATTTTTTATCACCTACTTCCACTTACCACATTAATGAATATGGGTCTTAGAGTCTTTCACTTAACTCTAGATGTGTATGGAGTCTTTTAGAGAATTCTAAGACTTTCTTTTTGAACCTCGCATCTCAATAGGATGAACTGTCACATCGTAACATAAGGCTTTCGACGATCATAGTTATGTTCCCTCTGGTCCATTGGCTGGCTTGCGACCAGGAGCGGGACCATTGGCTATTCATCTTACGAGGTTTTCTCACATGCGACCCTTGATAAACTCATGTAAAAGGACTCATGTAAATCGTTTTTTGCATTTATTAAAATTTACTATTTATTTTTTGTAATAAAACAGTCATTTTATTTTTTTTGTCCACTGGTATATGCATAACATTAAAAAAGACCTGAAATTTTAAGAAAGAAACAAAGAGGAAGAGACCAATCTTGCATGTAGCCATAGTTTGGAAGAAAAGTGTCTTTAATGCCTTATTCTTAAAGGAGGCTTTACTAGAGAAGTGATAAAAAGCAAAAAAATCATTATAAAAAAATTAATATTTAGATTTTGTTATTTTTGAGTGTACTAATAATTGTTTTGATATATATAATTTATATTTACAAAGAAATTAAAAATGGCCAGTAAACCCTTAAATTAAAAGTTTATCTGAGATCATCTATTTGTTCACAACCCAAATTAAAACAGACCTTCCGAAATCAATATTTCAAATTTACAAATATTTTTTTTCAGATTAAGATTTTGACACCCCTCTGCGGGATATCACAGGCTTAGCTATATATGTGAAGCTAAGGGCTTGTTTGGTGTGGCTTTGGTTTTGTATTTTGATTTTTTGTTTTGTTAAACACAGAAATCGAAAAAGATAACACACTAATATAGTACAAAAATCGATGATAATACATAAAATCCAAGACAAATATATAAATATTACAACTAAAAATCACAATCAATAGTAATACCAAACGAACCCTAAAATTTCATCTAGAGTGACAACATCGTGTAAATGAAATAAGTGAGATAAGGAAAATGGTTGTTGTGATACTAAATCAAAGAAAGAGAAATATTTAAAATATTTTTAAATTATTTATTAATATGCATCTATCATTTCATTATAAGCCATATTCCAACAAGATTGAAAATTGTAAATTTAATGTTCTAAAAATTAAATCGAATATCAAACTAATAAAAAAAAATTAAAGGTTCATTTAGTGTTACACTATCATAAAACTTGTATAGAGTAAATAAAAAGTAATGAATTATACGAATAAAAGAAATGTAATATATATATATATATAATATTTTATTGAAATAAATATAAGACATTAACATTTATTAATATATAATCAATTAATAATAAATTTACAATTTTTAATTAAAATTAAATATAACATTAAAATTTTAAATAATAATAATAATAAGGACTAAAATTATATTTTTAATGTGATTGTGCCTTATCATTGTTAAAATTTTTAAATTCTTTAATAATATTTTAAAAATTATATAGTTACACTATTTTATCCCACTTCTCAATGCTTTGAAAACATAAAAGCAACAATTTCCAAGGCATCTATAACTACATCCAACAAAGCATGACCGTCGGTAATGGCCCATCCCGTATGAAAGGTGACACCTCGTGGTTTTGTATAAGAGGGACAATAATGTTGAGCACAGAGCATCAACAAGCCAATTATTTACACAACCATATAATCTAGGGGTAATTATCAGGCATACCCTAAAATAATGTGTTTTTTTTATGTGATTGACTTTTACAGAGAGAGTGACAATTAAAATATACTTATTAAAAAGAGATCATATAAATAAAAATAATATTTTTTTACTATTTTTATTATTTGATTGAGACATAAGAGCATATTTTATTTCATTACAAATTTATATAAATTATATATATTAAAAATTTAAAAATATTTGAATTTGTTTGTATCCTACTTATTTTAGTTAATTAGTTCTCTTTAGAGTGAAGAAGCATCTTTTAAGAATATATGAAAAGAAAATTTTGTGGGACTCATTTATTGTTTAAGAGCTCTAAAAAGTATAGAATAAACGACATTTTATAAGAAAATAATCTTATATAGATAATATTTTATATAAATACTTTATTCAATTTATTTTTTAAGTTGCAATGTCTCTATATATTTTATATAAATACTTTATTCAATTTATTTTTTAACTTGCAATGTCAAGACAAGGAATTTTATTTTGATGATAAAGAAGTTTATAGATGCTCGAAAATTTTATTAGGTTATTGATGTAAATTGTATATAATTTAATATTTAAATTATAATTAACAAGATTTTTTCCTTATTTGGTATCATAATCCAATTTATGTTGAAAACATCTCGAATATAGAAGTTTTTTCCTCGATCCTAAATTGCTATTTTAATGGTATGATCTTTTTAAGAAAATTGATAATTTATAACAAAAAGAAAATAATTACGATCGACAGGCAATGTTTTCAGTACTGTTCCGTTCGGGACCGAAATTGAAACGAAACGGTTAAATACCGTTCCAAAAGCAAATACAGGCCGGTATCGGTCCGGAATAGCGAATACCAGCTAGTACCGGCCAGTACCTGTCGGTAACAAAAAAAATAAATAATAAATAATAATAAAAATTTTAAAAAGAAAAATTTTGTATTTTAATTTTTTGGATTTAAAATTAAGTTAAAAATTACACAATATAATACATTTATAGATCATTTTATAAAATTTATAAAATTTAGAAATTAATTTATAATTTTAAATAATAATCCGAAATGGTACTGATATTGATCGGTATCGGTACCGTACCATTTTTTAGACAAATCCGATACCGGTACCGGTACAGTATTTAAAACACTACCGATAGGGCATTTATGATTTTTCAGTTTTATAATAATAATAATTTTTTTATATTTATAATATATATATATATATAATTATTATATATTCAATCGGTCATAGTAGGCTACGAGAAGCCGGTCAAGCTAGTTACGTGGTCAGTCTCATTTTTCTTATAAGGAAATTTATATCTGGTAATTGATTGGATCCATTATTATAATAATAAATATCTAAAATATATAAAATAATATAATAATAATATTATTATTATTATAAGACAAGTAAGATATAGGCATACATGGTCCGCCGATCATGTTGTTTTTCCCAAGAAAAATGGACCTTCCATGGATGCTTAATCTTCAATTCATCATATCACAAGCTTCCTGCCAAGAAACCAAGATTTCTTGCTTGGATCTTCAACCTATAGTAGTTTCAGCGGAATTCAATGCAGGCTGTGGCCAAAGTTTCCGACCACACTATAAACAGAAGATCTGGAAATTACCAGCCTGCTTTATGGGACTATAACTATATCCACTCCCTGATGAGTGACTTCATGGTATATTTTTCTAATTGAATTCATGTTCTTCTTATTTCTTTAATTATTCTTTGTATACTAGTATGTTTTGAAGTAGATTTTGTAAAACTCGGAAGTGATAATTAGCTACCATGTGCAGGGGGTTCTTACACAAAACGAATCGAGAAGCTAAAGGAGGAAGTGCGGTCGATGCTTGGGAATGAAGAGATGAATCATTTAGATCAACTGGAGCTGATTGACACCATTCAAAGACTTGGGGTAGAATATTGTTTCCAAGATGAGATAAAAAGAATATTGGCGAGAATTGACAACAGTAATGTGGATAATAATGTTACATTGAATGACTACTGAGTGAACTATCTATAGTTAGAATAAGTCATAATTAGTATCAAAATATAATAATCCCGACACATGATAACTTTGTTAATCTCAAATTTAAAGATCATTTATACAATCATCACAATATGTATTTTCATAGACACATAAGTAATGCTCTATATGGAATTCTCATATCAGGTTAATTTTGTGAACTTGTTCTCTAACAAGCACCTACACATTTGTTTAAGTATCTTCATACTTTAGTCTATGAGATCAACTACTTCTTCATAAGAAAAAATATAACATGTGCTAATATTTTTGTTCTATTAATGTCTAGTCTTATTAGAGCAATAACTAGAAACAATTTAAGGATAATATTTAATTATAATATGAATCTCACAATTATGATTTCCATTATAATTTCATATGTAAAATATATTTATCCCATAGACTTTATTTTATACATTAAACAAATATCCATAAGATAAATAATGCTTTTATAAAAATTATGTTATAAATCTAAAACCAACCATAGGGTATAAACCAATAGGGTAACCATGTCTAGGAAGAATATTTTGAGATAACAAGGTACCCACCGAATTGGAAAAGCAATCAATAACGTTGAGGAGGCCATAAAGGAGTCAGCCTTATACATAATACTAAAAATCTTGGACAACGACAAGGATATGAAAACATGGGTGTAGGTGATCATCAATAAGCTAATTTTAGTTAGCAGCAATGGCATGAATCTAGATTAAACAATCAAGAACATCTAGACAATGCTCAATAATAACAAATCCAGTAGTACCTAAGGTTAACTACAGACCAATACTCCAAGCTTTTGTGTCTTTGGTTCAATTACAAATCAAAATCATGGTAATGAACACCAAGCAAATTTTGTTGTAAGTGCAATTTACTTAATGATCCTTGGATCTTACATAGTGGTGCGTCTAATCACATGATTAGCAATAAAATAAGGTTTAGCAATGTTAAAAGTTCTCTCTCTTATCCACCTATTAAAATCCTTAATGGTTATGCTCTCAGAGTCACCTATATTGGTACAATAGATGTTACTCTAAAATTTAATTAAAAAACACCATTTATACTCCTAGTTTTTAAGATAATTTACTTTTAGTTGCCAAAGCCATAAAAGACATGAATTGCTTAATAACTTTTTTTTCCCAAATTTTTATACTTTTCAAGACCTAGATACAGGGTCGATAAAAAGGGGTAAGCTTCAAGATAATGTTTATCAGTCAGAACAAAATCATGGAATGGCAGTCAAATTGTCTTACAACAAGATTATGTTTTATGGCACATGCATTTAGGTCACCTGCCTTTTAGCAAACTAAAACTTATTCCAATTTTATCTTTTAATAATGATATTTATGAAGTTTGTGATGCTTGTTATAAAGCTAAACAATCTCATTTATCTTTTTCTATTAATAACAAAGGAAAGTGTTGAATGCTTTGCTCTTATACATGTTGACATTTGGGGTCCTTATTCAATTCCTCTTCTTAGAGCTGCTTGTTTCTTTCTTACCATTATGGATGATTATTCTAGGAGTACCTGGGTCTATCTTACGAAAAGCAAGTCAAGAACCTATAATTATTTTACCATGTTGTGTTATTCGATGTGAAATCAAAATAATTTTCAGGTAAGAGTAGTGAAAAGTGACAATGAGAGTGAATTTGTTTCAAAAGATATGAGAGATTTTTTTTGTCACCTTTGGGATTGAACATCCAACCTCATATGTTACTACATCTCAATAAAATGGGAGAGTAAAATGAAAACATCATTACATTCTGGACATAGTCTGATTTTTACTTTTTCAAACCCATTTGCCTTTGAAACTTTAAGAAAAATGCATTCTAACTGTTGTTTATCTTATCAACTTGATGTGAACCCCAATATTTAATAATAAGAGTTCATATGAAGTCATGTTTCAAAAGAAACCCATTTATGACCATTTTAAAATTTTTTGTTCTCTTTGCTATGCACAATCACGAAAAACAACAAAATAAATTCTCTCATAGAGCACATAAGTGCATCTTTCTTGGATATCCTCATAAAAAAATGTTATAAAGTTTATGATTTAGAGAAGGAAACATTATTTGTGTTTAGAGATGTGATTTTTTATGAACATATTTTTCCTTTTGAATCTAACGGGTAGCCTCTTGCCACACCATCTCTCACTTCCCAAATCAATCCCCTAAATCAAAATTTCTACATTTCATAGGACAACCTCACAGGTCAAAAAGATCAAGCAAAACCCATTGAAGGCCCTAATGTCACACCTAATATTCCAACTTCGTCAAATGAATGCATGACCCTTTATCTTCTAAATAAATCACCTGAAGATTCATGTTCAAATCCATAAATTTCAACCTATTTTTCTTTTCATACAACTATGGCAGATACCATGCCATCCATAGTTTCGAGTTCTTCACCACAACACCCTCAAAGAATTAAACATGATTCCACAAAGTTTTCTAGGTTCGACTATGAACTATTACCATCATTAACACCATCTTCGAGGGTTGTTCCATCATCAAACTTTGGCAAGGTCTATCCTCTTTCATAAAACTTAAGTTATTCTAAATTTGCCCATTCTTATAAAGCCAATTTGCCTCCATTACTTCTTTGGAGGAGCCTAGATTTTTCTACCAACCAGTTAATAACTATCAATAGAGCATGCCATGGATCAAGAAGTTTGATTTTTAGAAGAGAATCAAACATGGAATATGGAATCCTTACCTTTAGGAAAGCAAGCTACTAATTCAAAGGGGTAATATAAGATCATGTCAATTTAGATGGTTCTATAGAGCATTTC
>JAOXYD010133193.1:0-24641 GCA_028565735.1 Pinacopodium congolense | reverse complement strand
AGAGAGCTAAAGCATGTAAGAAGAAGAAGTAGAAGGAAGTTAAGGGTGGGAGTTTTAAAAAGTCATATAGGTTGTTTGCAGACCCTAATGTCTAATTTTACAAACCTTGGATACCTTATCCTCAAAGATTAAATAAAGATTAAAGAATATTAACCTTAATATGCAATTTTTAGGAAATTTTTAGAAATGTTCAAGAAATTACATATTAATTTCTCATTTGCTGAAGTAGTTGCCTCGATACCCTCTTATGCAAAGTTTTTGAAAGAAATTCTATCCAAGAAAGAGGAGATTGGAAGAGTATGAGATTATAAAACTTAATGCCAAGTGTTTTGTTTTCCTACTGAAGAAGTTACCTCCAAAACCTAATGGCCCTAGTAGTTTCACCACTCCTTGCATAATAGGTAGCTTACAGATAGGTAAGGCTTTGATGGATCTTATAGCTAGTATCAATTTGATGTCGATGTCTATATTTAGGAATCTAGGATTAGAAGAGCCAAAACCCATAATAGTCTCATTACAATTGGTTGATCGATTTATGACCTATCTAAGAGGAATCATTGAGGATGTACTTGTAAAGGTTAACAAATTCATTTTTTTATTGATTTCCTTGATTTGGATATGTAAGATAATAGTAAAGTGCCTACCATCTTAGGTCAATCATTCATGGCTACAACAAAGACACTTATTACTATCTATAGAGGTAAGCTCATCCCTCGTCTTTAGGATGAAGATGTTAAGTTAGATATGTTCAAGGTAATGAGTCATTCCTCCACTTTGGATTCATGCAAATTCATTAGAGTGAATTTCATTCGAGATGAACTATTTATCAATATATCTTTGTTTAGATCTATTGCAAAAAGGATTAATCCATCCATGCTCGGTGGATTTTGAAGAAGAGGAATTTAAGAAAGTGTTAAAAGAATTAGAAGCTGGGAAGGAGACCTCTAGTTAGATTCAATCTAATAGGTATGAGCCTTTAGAGAGACTAATCAAGTCCTTTCCAAAGCCATCCATTGAAGAACCCTCAATTCTTGATCTTAAGTCTCTTCCCTTGTATTTAAAGTATACCTTTTTACGACCTTCATCGTAATTACTTATGATCATTTCAGCATCATTAATAGATACAATATAGGAGAGATTGTTGAGAATGCTTCGAGAAGATCAATGTGTAATAGGACGCACATTAACTGACATTAAATGGTTGAGTCCTTCTAATTTCACTCACAGAATATTCATGGAAGAAGGAAGTAAATCTTTGATTTAGCCCTAGTGCAGGCTTAATTCTAACATGAAGGAGGGGATGAAGAATGAAATAGTAAAACTCTCAGATACTGGTATCATTTTTCCTATTTTTAATTTTATATGGGATAGTCCGGTTAGGTGATACCTAAAAAATGAGGAACTACTGTGATGAAAAATAAGCAAGAAGAATTAATTGCCATTAGGACAGTTATGGAATGGCGTATGTGTATTTACTATCACAAGTTAAATGGTGCCAATTGAAAGAATCACTTTCCTCTTCCCTTCATTAATCAAGTTATTAAAAGATTGGTAGGGCAAAATTCTAATTTTTTCTTGAATGGGTATAACAGATAGTTGCAAATTCATGTTGCTCTTAAGGACTAGAAAAATACGACATTTACCTGTCCCTATGGCACCTTCACATATAAACGTGTTTCGTTTGATTTGTGTAATGCTCCTACCACTTTTTAGCTTTATATGGCCACAAACTTTAGAGACATGATTGAGTCTTGCATCAAAGTTTTCATGGATGACTTTTCTGCCTTTGGCACATAATTCAATGCTTGTCTACACAATTTGAAGAAGGTGTTGAAAACATGTGAATATACTAATTTGATTTTATATTGGGAAAATGCCATTTTATGATGAAGAATGTATTGTATTGGGTCATAAGATTTTGATTAAGGGAATAGAAGTAGATCTAGGAAAAATTGAAGTAACTACTAAACTTCTACCACCCAATTCAATTTGAGTGATTTAGAGCTTTCTCAAATATACTGAACTTTACAGTAGGTTTATTAAGGATCTTTCCAAGATATCAAATCCCTTCACTGATTTTTTTACTAAGGATGCAGTTTTAAATTTTGATGATAAATGTATATGTTCTTTTCAGTTATTAAAGGAGAAGCTTACTATTGCATCTATTTTGGTATCATCCGATTGGTCTCTTTCATTTAAGTTGATATATGATGAAAGTAATTATACAGTTGGTGCTGTTTTAGGGCAAAGACATGGCAAAATCTTTCATTTGATATATTATATAAGTTGTACCTTAAATGATATCCAAAGGAATTACGCCACTATTGAGAAGGAAATGTTAGCTGTTGTGTTCACTTTTGACAAGTTTCAGTCATATTTGATACTTTTAAAGGTCATAGTCTATATAGACCATTCGGTTCAGAAGTATCTAATGACCAAACCAGATGTTAAGCCACGATTTATTCAATGAGTTCTCGTTTTAAAAGAGTTTGACATTAAAATTAAAGATAAGAAGGGAAAAGAAATTTTCGTGGTTGACCATTTGTCATGTCTAACTGAAGAAGTAAAGGAGAAAGAAAAGATTGACACATCCAGGAGGACTCTCGAAGAGCACTTCCATAAGTCTCACAGTGATAGCTAAATGATGCTGTTTAACTCCATTTCAAGAGTCGTTTAAATAATAGTTGAGACTTTTCCAACTGGATCTTCCTCCCTATTGGCTGCAACTTACTCCACTTGCTTCTAACTCCCTATTGGTTGCAACTTATTCCATTTGCTTCCAACTTGCAGCCGAGACATATAAGAAGGCAGATAACTCATTTTCGAAGAAGATGAACACAAATTAAAGTAGCTTAGGTCAGATTCAGCTTAGGTTTTCTCCTTTCTTCCTTTAGGTTAGGTTTTCTTTTCTATTTTCTTTTCTATCTTTGTTCTTTGTAATTTTAGGTTGTTTTAAGGATTTCCAAGAGTTTTTTAACATGATTAAAGGTTATGTATCACTTTAGAACATCATTTAGTGAAATCTAAATCCTTTATTTCACTTATTTCATTCTCTTTTTTCATATATATGCAAGAACATGCTCTTATGGTTTAATCTAATTTTCCTTAATTATATATGATATTTTTTAATATGATTTCTTACTAAGGACATGTTGTTAAATGAATTGATTGATTTTCTATAATATATTGGATGATGATCTTTGTTTATTTAAGTTCTTAATACTTATCTTTAATTGGCCACTTAAGATAAGATAAAAGATAATTAAGGATATAATAGTTATCTACTTTAATCATTGGAAAATCAGTAAAAAACATTATTTTAATCAATGAATGACCAAACTTTCATTAATCATAAGGGTACTAATATTATAAAATGGATTTTATGATTAGAACTTCTTGAATTTTAAGCCTAATGTCTAATAATGATGAATGACCAAACTTTAAGTTAGGATAATTAGAGATAAGGCATTGTCTTAACCATAACATTATCTTAATTTAATGAAGGCCCTAGATTAGACATTCCAATCCTTTTCATAACTTAATTAACCCATTTAAAACCTAATCCTTAGCTAATTAATCAATTTGGCAATTTGCATTTCATTGCAAAGTTTAGAAGTTTTTTGGTTAACTTAGTTGTCCTTTAGGTTTATTTAGCGACTCTAACTCTTTTTAAAAGAATTCTTATATATTTAGAAAAATCTCACACTACTAGTCTACAGTACCAAAAATGGATTTAAGATTAAAAAAATTTGAAATTGAATGAAGAAAGTGCAGAAATATTGATAGTTGAAGTGTTGGAGAGATTTTGATCTTATAAACTTGATTTCAGAGCATCAAGAAGAGATTAAATTTTTTAGGAATGATATATATATATATATATGTGTGTGGTTAGGAAGGATTTATAGACATTAGAAATAAGAAATAGTCATTTGGGAGACAAAACACGTTAAAACCTAAAAACCCAAAACTAGTTGTTAGAGACAAAGACTTCAACGGCAAGTCCTGGAGAGTTCCACGAAGCCGTTAAAGGCTTTGAGTAACCTCTATTGAACTCCTAGACAGAGGGCATCAATGGTCATTTCTTAAGGTGCCATTTATGGCCTGTTGACCCATGTTTAAGGTGTAGAAAAACATGAAACATGCTCCAAATCAAATCCAAAGCACTTTAAGAAAATTCCTAACATTAATTAATACTTCAAGAAAGTTTTGAAATATACAATCAAGGCTATTTGAATCATCAAAAAATTTTAATTAACATAAATATAAGAATTGCCTTGATTATAAAAACTTTTCATTCTTAAACAACTTTAAAAACTTTCAAACAATCCTTAATCCTTCCATAAACTAAAAGTCTTAACATAATAAGACTTAACTATATTCAAACACATATAAATAACTTCAATCAACAATTAAATTCACTTAAAATCATCAAGGGGCATATATTAACACAATTCATCATATTACCTTTTAATTAAACACCTTGAAATCTATATGCCTTTCTAAATAAACTCTAAATATGCTAATGTCATAATCAAATTTAAGTAATCACTAAGACAACAATTCAATCATATATGCAAATGATTGTGCAAATATGTTATACAAATGTGAGAGTCCTTTCAATCATTGATAAAGATCAATGTTAGGAAACTTACATTCTAAGAGGTAGCTAAATCTAATCAAACTTAACCTTCATGACTTGATCTTCTTTCATCACTTTATCTTCAATCTTTATTCTTTATTCCATGCTTGAACTCTTCTACCTTAGCCTTTACAAACATGTTTTTGCACTATAAACATTTACCTATCTTACAAATCCATAAAAACTTAAATATTAGTAACAATAATATCTTTTCATCATCAAAACACATTATTGGAACATTCATTGATTCAAAAATATCCTTTTTTTGTGATGACAAAACATGTGATAGTAAGAGCATATAAAACACATAAGCAACACATTTCATATAACAATGAAATGATATGCCTCTTCCCCTTTATACTTAAAACATATATTCAACCTTAATATCAGGCATCTTTCTCCCCATTTTTGATATCATAAAAAAGGATACCAATTGTAAATAATTCTTAAAACTTACTAACCGTTAATTAATGAATCTTAAAAAATACCAATTATATATAATGCTCCCTCTAAATGAATGCAATTATGCATTATAGGATAATTATGTAGGTAAAAGGATCAGATAAAAAAATACATTATAAATCACATATTATGCATCACCATACTTCAAGAATGCATATTTTTCTACATTATGCATAAAATGCTTCAAAAACATCTGTTATGCATATTTATGCACCAAAGATACACATTATTCATTTTTCACTTGAAAAACACATGCTTGTGCAAATATTGCACTAAAAACTTATATTATGCCAAAAATCACAGACTTTGCATATTATTCCTTTTGAGCATCCAAAGCATATATTTCACACAGTACATTATGTTATGCTTAAAAGCAAAGTATAAGCATGAATATGATTTTTAAAAAAAATTTCTTATAAGAAACAACTAATAACATGTCAAAAAAATTGAAATTGTCCAAATAATGTAGTCCCCCTAAATTTATGCATTTTAAAAATTTTAATCTCATAAAGGGTAAAGTACTTATCTTATAACTTCTTCAAAATATGCTTAATGTCAAAGGTGATAGTAATTGAAAAGAAATAATATCACTTATAAAACGTGATACCAATTGTAAAAATATGATGCTAATTAATACAAATTGTAAGAAGATAATACCAATTGAAAATTGAAAGATATGGTACCAATTGAAAAAATCATTAGGATTCTCATACCAAATATAAATATCAATTGAAAAATAACATCCTCGCTAAATTTATGTAAGGAATCAATTTCCAAAAAATGCAAAAACTCAATTTTAAAATATGGGCAACGCATCATTTTCCCAACAATTCATATGTTAAATCAATGTAATGCACTAATTTAAAAATCATGCAACAATTTTAACAAAAATATATTAATTTCAAAAGTTATGCAATGATTTTGATGCTACACATGCAATGGCTCCCCCTAAAAATATGAATCCATTTTTAAACCTAAAATGAATAAGCTAAGATCAAGTTTTTCAAATTAAGTACAAACATCTAAAAAGCATGTCAAGCTATGTATTATCAAATAAAAACATAGGGATACCTCGATTTTCATCACCTTTTGATACCAAATCTTTACTCCTTACTTTTCGGTAAGCTCATGTGAGAGTTCCTAGTAATCGCTTCACTTCTAATTCAAGGTTGGAGATACCACTTCTTTCCTTCATAACTTGACACCAATATTACACCAAAAGATATTGACCTACAAAAAAAATTTTAAAAAAGTAATGGAATCTAGGAACCTACATTAACATAGGTCCTTGGGAGTTAGTCTTAGTACTTTTTTCAACTCATACCTTTAAGGGTTCCTTAAACATCCTTTGTTTAATAAAACAAAAATTTTCTAAGTGTCTAACCTTACCATAAAAATTACAAATATATGTAACGTTATACATATGAACATGAAATCTATGATCTTAATGCCTAAATACATTTCTCAAATAAGCTTTTCTATGATAATTCTTATACATATCATGAATATAGGAATGCATCATATCATAATGTCTATGAAACATGCCATTTTTCCTAACATGAGACATAAATACACTTCTTGATCTAATATCTCTAAATGTATTTCCTGGATGAATATTATGCCTTGAATGTGAATGAAACATGTTTGATGTCCTAAAGTGAGTATGAGACACATTTCTAGATGAATGAGAATACATATGGGGTTCATTGAGATGGTTGGCCTATATTGTCTAAAATGAGGCCTAACATTATGAATATTCTTTTCTTCATGAAATGGCCTCTTAAGATGTGATTGATACATACCTCTAGCCTCAAGACTATATTTATGACAAGTATAGGAATGTATAGACTCAAATTGCCTATCTTGATACTTATCATGAGGCCTAGATGTATGCATGCCATTTCTTTATTAAAATTCCTTCCCAGGATGTAAATATGATCTATCCTTAAGGTTGATCACATGCATATTTAAAGTATGAGAAGATTTAGGACCTTTTTGCGTAACTTGGGTAAAAAATTCATCATTATATGTTTGTGCATTTCTATAAAAACTATGCCTATTTTTTTCTTGATGCACATTCTTGCTAACATTTAAACTAGATGCATATATGATGTATGATGATTGTTCTTCCTATCAAGTAATTAAGATGAAGATGAAACATTCTTAAAAGATAGTCTAGTATGTGCTTTAGAAGTAGATGTACCATTATCAAATGAGGAATTTGGCAAAAATGCATCTTCTAAGTTCTTATCCTTTATAAAAATGGTTTTTGCATCCTGAGAAATATTTCCATCAACAAATCCTAGACCTTGCCTATCATTTGAAGCCTTTTTTCCTCCTAGCATGCAATCTAACTTTTCTTTGCCTTTTATGAATTTAGATAATGATTCTTTGAGTGGATCCACTTCCTTTTCCAAAAATTCATTTCATGCATCAACTTATGCTCATTGTCATACAAGCTAACATCCATACTCTTAGAATTTAACATGTCATTCATTTCATGCTTTGATCTATCAATTTCTAATAAGCATGCATCCCTAGATTCTAATATGTCATGTAACTTATTTTGCAACTTCTCATTCTTATTTAAATATTCATCCAAATCTTTCTTTAAATAATCATTCATATTCACCAACCTATCATTTTCAATCATACAATCATTAGAAACAACATCTACATTCTTAGATTCTAAAGCATGAAAATCATTCTTTAACTTCACATTTTCTATTCTAAGATAATTTATCAACTTCATGCATTCCTTTTGTTTGGAGGATAGTTTCCATCTTTTCATAGTAACACGTTCTAAACCTCTAACCAATTCATTATAGATTAAACTTACTTCTAAAACATTATTCTCATTATCATTGGAGTTAGAGCTTGAAAGTACCTCATTACTTTCCTTTGGAACATATGATAATGATGGAGTGTCTTCCACAAAAGCTACAAGGCATACATTTGGAAACTTTTCCTCATCTTTGTCTTTTTCCACCTCATTCATTTCATCTTTGGCTTCTTCTTCCTCATTCATCTTTTCTTTGGCCTCTTCCACATTATTTCCACCTACAAAAATTTTCTCTAATATAAACCAAACATCATTAGCCATAACACATATACAAACTTTATCAAGTATGTACCTATTTAATGCATTTTGAAAGATGTGCATGGCTCTTTCCTTTGAGAAAATAATTTTCTCATCATTTAAAAAACCATGAGGGTAATTTTAAATAAAATACCATAACCATAAATATTGACACATAAGAATGAATTTCATTCTAATTTTCCATTTTAAAAAATTATTTCCATTAAAAATTGGTGATTTATGAACATTCAAAACCTCTTAAACAAAACAATATTCCAATTTTAATCTGTACTCACAATATTGTTAGAAATTATGAAAATATGAGACTAGAGCTCTGAAACTAATTATAAGCCCTATAGAATCTAAGAGAGGGGGTGAATTATGTGTTTAAAAATATCTGTCCAAATTAAACAATTTAAACAGCTTAGGCGAATTTTAACTATATGCAATCTTTAACTAAAATTTAATCTAAATGGAATGATATGCTTATACCAATATTAATCAAATTCAATCAATAATAAATAAACACAATAAGCATAAAATTAAAGAGATAAGGGAAGAGATGAACACACGGATTTATAGAGGTTTGCCTATCCCAAAGATAAACTACGTCCTCTTTCCAACTACTTGTTGGAAATTCACAAAAAACTAATTTTACCTTAATTGGGTGAAGAGTAATCCTTACAAAAATCTTGTTTATAAGATCAAGAGTAACCTTTAAAATCTTACTTTAAAAGTAAAGAGTAACCTAATCTAATCTTGATTAACAAGGGTCAAGAGAAATCCATTACAATCTTCCTTAAATAGGTGAAGAGTAACCCTACCAATCATAACTAAGATATAAAATTTTTAGTGGATAAAAATATCCCCTAAATCAATCTCCCTTAAGCATCAACATAAGCTTATATAGCTTAATAAAAACCTAATCAAAATCAATTTAAGAAAGGGATCAAATGCAAGTAATGCAATGCTTATGTCTTATGTAATCTTTAATTATCATACATTGTATAAATCAATCCAATTCACATTCAATAATCACAATAACTCAAATCTTATTTTCTATAAGTCAAGAGAAAACTATAAACTCTATTTTAAAGGCAAAGAGCAATCCTTAACTTAATTAACAAATAGCACAAACAAATCCCCTAATTTTTGTAACCAAAACACACCTTCTATGATGTTTCTCTAAAGCACGTGCAATATAATCAATTATGAAATTTCTAAAGACAAATAAAAATTATAACATGCCTCCTAACACATTCAATTATCATACTTAATCAAATTGTTCTAACAAAAACGTGATTAATGCATCATATAATCATATTTAATCAATATAAACAAAAGCTATCAAAATAATGCAGTAAATCAATTTTAGCTTCGAAATAAACGATGTTAACCTATTAAATGTCACTCAATCATCAAAATAAACATATTGGGACCTTAATCAATCAATTAACAATAAATCATAACAATGAAAACAAACGCATTAAATGGAAGATCTAATTCAAGAACAAAGTAAGAACTATCAAACTTGGACAATTTTGGAGCAACTTACAAATTTGATCTTAAATAAACAATATAATAGCTTATAAATTGAAATAAAAATTTCTAGAACACTTTTGAGATTTAAAAAATAGAAAAAGATCAAATTGATGCACCAAAAGCTGTTTTAATCAGTGAAAATTAAGATGAACAAAGGCTAACTTAAAATAAAGATAGTTTTTGGTGAATGGAGCTTTATGAGCTTGAAATACACGAATTAATCACTTAAAAATCAAAAGAAAACTGAAAAGAATTCTTCTATATGTATACAAATTGTGAACTACAAGTCTACAGCACTAGAAATGGATTTAAAACAAGAAAATTGAAATTAAATAAAGACTGTGAAGAGATAGTGACAATTTTGGTATTAGAGAGATTTTGATATTGTAAACTTGTTTTTAGAGCATCAAAAAGAGACAAAATTGTTTAAAAATGATATATATATATATATATATGGTTAGGAAGGTTTTAGAAATGTTATAAATAAGAAATATCCATTTGGGAGACAAAACACATTAAAACCCGAAAAATCAAAAATAGTTGTTAGAGACAAGGACTTCAACGATAGTTCTTAGAGAGTTTAACGATGCCGTTGAAGGCTTTGATTAATTGCTGTTAAACTCTTAGATAGAGGACATCAATGACCCTTTTTTATTTATGTTTATGTATGGCCTATTGACCCACCATTCAAAGTTTATAAAAACATAAATCATATTCCAATTCAAATTCAAAAAACTTTAAACAAATTCCTAACTTTCATCAATACTTCAAGCAAGTTTTGAAACATAAATCAAGGCTATTTGGATCATCAAAACATTTTAATTAACATAAACATAAGAATTGCCTTAATTGTAAAATCTTTTCATTCTCAAACAACTTTAAAAACTTTCAAACAATCCTTAATCCTTTGATAAACCAAAATTCTCAACGTAATAAGATTTAACAAGATTCAAACACATATAAATAACTTCAATCAATAATTGAATTCACTTAAAATCATCAAGAGGCATATATTAAAACAATTTTATGACATTACCTCTCGATTAAACATTTTAAAGTCTATATGCCTTTCTAAATCAACTCCTAATCTGTTAATGTTATAATCAAATTCAATTAATCACTAAAACCGTAATTCAAATCCTATATGCAAATGATCGTGTAAATGTGAAAGCCCTTTCTAGCTTTGACAAAGATAAAGGTTAGAAAACTTACATTCTAAGACACAAATAAATCTAATCAAACTTGTCCTTCATTACTTGATCTTCTTTCATCACTTGATCTTCAATCTTTATCCTTTCTTCCATGCATAAGCTCTTTTACCTTAGCCTCCACAAACATTTTCTTGCACTTTAAACATTTACCTATCTTATAAATGCATCAAAACACAAACATTAGTAGCAATAATATTTTTTCATAATCAAAACACATAATTGGAACCTCCTTTGGTTCAACATGTTAATTGCTTAATTTGATAATTAATTTGGATAATTTAAACCTAAACTAATGAGCCATCAAGTGGATATGTTATTATGATTCAATAGTATCCACATAGGCAAAACTACAACATCAAAAGTTTTAATGAATCAAGACCTAGGTAGGAACCTATTATGGCTATATAGATATGATGAATAGTTTTGTTATGGTAAATTAAGTACGAGGAATGGTATGCCAAGTTAGAGAGAAAAAAACAACTAACAACTAAAGACCCAAGTTAATGTGGGTACCAAAAACTTGTTAAATTCTATATTATAGGTTAAAAGAAATTAAAAATATTTCTAAAAGCAAAATAATTAAAAAATTTATTGAACCAAGTGAGTGAATAAAAAACAAACAATAATTGATGGTATACAAAAAGGAAGGTGTATGGTTACCTATGGAATTAATTGATAGTTGATGTTTTTGGGTGATACTTCATAATTTTAATGATTTTAATACCATTGATTGACAAATAATTGAGTTTAAATTATTTTAGGGTTGATTATGAGTCATTAATACATGTTATAGGTTAATCTTTTATATTTTTTATCATATATACAAAACTATGCATTTTAAGTATAATGGTCGACTCGTGTCAGACATCAATCAACCAGCTAGTGATTGGCCAATGCTTCAATCAGTCGATTAGTGAATAGTCAAATAATGGCAGACACTGATCCACTATTCTTTCGAGTTTCAAGAACAATTTTCCCTTTAGTTTATTTATTTTTATCCCCTTCTCCTCAAAATTTCACCTTCAGTGATAAAGTCTCCTCGTGTAAAGTAAATACTCTTCTTAAGTTCTTAATCACCTATTTATTTTGTTTTCTCTTTACCCAATACGCCAAGTTTTCCAAGAAATCCCCAAAACCCTGTCATTTTCTATTTGTGACATTCCCTTTCTTTTCTGGAAATTTTTGGTCTCTCGCGAACCTCCCGGCATTGGAAATAATGTCCTTGGATACCTCTTCATAATTGAAGCTTATTTCCTTAACCAATTTCCCTCAATTCTATAAAATAAAAACCTTAATTTCAAAAATTTAGGGATTTTCATTTCCTTTGATTTTTTTCATTCAACTATTGATAAATTAGGATTCAATTCACCATTTCTAAGCATCTTAGAAGATTAATTTCATATAATTGTTATTAAAATGATTCAATTTCTGATTTTTATATGATTAAGGTTTTAGAATTGGGGTTTTTTATTTTCTTTCATAATTGTTTCAAAATTTTCACAATTGAAGGCATTTTCATGAAATTATAAGCTAGATTAAGCTATAAGAACTATCAATTGAATATGACTATGATGAATTTATGTCTTCCCAAATTAGGCCTTTAAAATTTGAAAGTTTTTCAAAGTTAAGATAAATTAAAGATTATTTTTTAGAATAGATTTTATATAAATGAAATTGGAAGAAAATTTGAGCTTATTGAACACTTAATTAAAATTCTTTTTTTTTTCATTTTAGGATTTTAGAATATGGGATTTTTTGAAATTTTGATACGTTAATGATTGCTATATAAAATTAATTTATAGAAATATAACTGAAAGTTAATTATAACCTTTTGAATACTTAATTGAAATTAATTTTGTCGAATTTATATTTTTCCCAGTTTAGGATTTGAGAATTTGAGAATTTGAGAATTTTTGATAAATTAAGGGTTGCTTTATGATATTAACTTTATAAAAATATAATTGGTAGTAAAATTGATAATTTCCAACTTTTAATTAGACAAGTTGCATATATTTTTTTATCATGCTTTCATGTTTGTTACCCTAGGTACACTAGTATTTTTATGCATATAGGGGAATATTTATACTTAAAACCAATTTAAGCTTAAAATAGTTGAATATTAGACCATAAAAAATCTATTTCTATGTGCAAGTTGTGTTATTGACTATAAAAATTTTGATACGCATGCACAATTTTATTCTTAGGGCTTCCTATGGTGCTAGATCTATTTTTACTCTTATACCTTTCATTAGTTTTTCTCCAAAGTTTGCCTTGTCTTTTATCATGGTTAAAACCTGAGATGGTAGTTCATCTTGGGCTAAGGGATCACCAGTTTAACAAGATAAATATTTTGATATCAACTCTCCTCAATCCCTTGACTACGTCTTGAGAATTACGTAAAACTGTATAATTTCCTTTAGTTCAATACTTTATAAATCAACGATAGTAACATCTATTTACTCTTTTTAGTAGAATATGATTTCTAAGCAATATTCCTACTATAACTGCTTAACTTTTATAACCACTTAGGTGATGGTTATCTTTTGACTACTTAATGAGGAGAGTATTACCTGAAAACTTAATGATATTAGAAAATTCAATGCACCCCCTATTTTCATCATTTTTTTGTAAAATACAATTTTCTTTCCTCGAGTGATCACTAAACCCTTTTAGGCTTAAACGATCTTTGGTTTCTTTCTATTTTATTAATAGGGGAGAGAATTCATTTCGAAAACTTCATCTTACATATCATAATACATTTCACCCAAGTCAAAATGAAAAATTAACAAATTCCTATTCTTTCATTCTTGGTCATATCTTCCAATATATTCCTGTCCTTTCAATAAGAAATGAGTTTGAGTTCAAATCTTTCTTTGATCAATCTGCATTTAGTTACATGGGGTATCAAATTTTCAATGGTTAGATGACTCAACCATATCAATGACATTAGCTATCCATACTTCCTCCTATACATCTTGGCGGAGATAGTGAGCCCTCTTAAAGTAATATTAAGTCATTATCTATTAATGATGAGGCTCAATCCTTTAAGCATCCTCCAAGCTTGGTTCATTTTAAGATACATAGCTTTATGAGATGTCCACACAAATCCATGGGTTGTTCACACACCTTCATGAGATATCCATATTGCTTTATAGTATTTGATCTCGAGTTCCACCTTCGAATTAGTAATATGAGAGTTATTTTAGGACAATTTAGGTTTTTCTTATATAGAGAGTTATTGTATGATGTATTTTCACACTTGATGTATTTTGGACATTTATTTGGATCTTGAATTTTAGATGTTGATATTTAGCTTATGGATGTTGATAAATGACACATTTGGTTCATTATGTTATTGACTCCTCCTTTAGGAGTTTTATGTTTACAATATCTCATTTTCTTTTTCTCTCTTTTATTTATGAATTGAAATTTAAGATATTTGTTTGTTTTCGTTATGATTTATTATGCTTATTTATCTCTTCCTTTTAATGATCCCAAAAAGGGAGAGAGTAGGATGCAATAGTATATCTTTTTTAGGGGGAGTTTAAATTTTAATGGATACAATGCATGAATTTAAAAGGAGTCATGGATTTCAATAGGATACGATATTATGACTTATTTAGGAAGAGTTCAAATTTTAATGGATATAATGCATAAATTTATGGGGGTATGAGTTTTAATTAATTTAAGGGCAGTTGGTAAAAATTTTAACTTTGTATAATTGTTGAAATTATTACTAAAATATGATTAATTTAGGGGTTATTAAAATTTGATAGTTTAAATAAAATTTGATAAATTTATTATTTATAATAAGTGTTGAGCCTTTAAAGTGAGTTTACATATGAAATGGTGATATTATGTTATAATATTGCTTAGACATGAAATTGTAAGATTGTGTTATAGCTGTTTATTAATTTTTGTATAAAGGGGAAGTAGTTTTTGAATGACTTTTTAAATGATAAATCTAAGTGGTATTGAAAAGTTTGATGTTTTTTTTTCTTTTGGTTATATGGTTTATAATATCACATAGTTTTGTTATCATTAAAAAGGGGAAGATTGTTAAACTAAGGTAGGTTTCACCTAATTTAAATGATAACAAAACAATCTTGATACTAATGATTTTATTATGTTTAAGGTTTCACAAACAAAGGTGTGTTGAAAAGGTACTTTGCAAGACATATTTTTTGAGTCATGTAGCTTGGATGGAGTGTATGGTGACATTAAAGAACAAGATAGTAATTTAAATAGATTTCATGTTGTAATTCATGATATAGCCTTGCTTCATCTTCTCATTGTATTTTAAAAGACATAAATCATGTATTGCATCATAATTAGTGTTTATATATATAGGTTGCACAATTAAGAGGATCTGTGTAGGGAATGGTTTTCAAATAATGCTCTTGATACATAAAAATGTTTTAAGGAAGTTTTTTTATGTGTATGTGTGTTAAGAAAGATGTTATGAATTATTTCAGGTGTTTTGAATGTTTTAAAAAGTGTTAAATTCAATTAAAAACTAGTCTAGCATAGGACTAATTGACCAGTGATGGTCAACCAATGACTAGTTAAACATTGTGCAAGAACTAATCAAATAATGTGCAAATTTATCATATATTGATCCAGTGCTTTACAAGTAGACATAACTAGTTTCTCAATTGTAAAATTAATCTATTGATAATTATTGGGCACCAACGGTTATAAACGGCTAGTTAGAGGAATTTCACCTGTAAATAGATATGTCAAGATGTTGTTTATGCATCAATTAAGTGTAAAACATAAGCAAGAAGTGTAAAGCATAAAATTGAGTGTTTTAGGTAATTATTTGGTTGGTTTAGTGTGGTTTTTGGTGAAATTTTATGCATTCATTCAAGTGTTATTGAAAGCCATCTTAAAAACTTTGTATGGGTTAAGTGAGAATTCTTTTCAAGTGCATTTTTAAGAGATTATTATTTATGGATTGTGAAATTGTTAAGGTTATTCTAAAGCCTTTGAAAAAGGGAGGAATTGTTATGCAAGTAATATGGTTGATAGAGAAGTTCCTAACAAGGTGGTAGGGAGTGGATATAGGTGATGAAGTTAGACATGAACCACTATAAACTAGTTTGCATCTCCTCTTATGCTAACTCTTTTACTTTTCAAGTTTGTTTAATTTCAATTCATATTATGTATTATGTATTGAATTGTTTAATTTTTTTCACTTTTATTAAGAGGGTATTTTTAGGTATTAAAAGCCTTAAAATTTTTGGAGCATCTAATTCACCCCTCTTCTATTAGGCGTCATTTAAGAACCAACTATAAAGAATGATAATGAAAAAAAAATAAAGATAAGAGAATGCTTCATTGAGAAAGGAGATAGAAACCTTTAAGGATTTCATGTTCAAGTTCACTAAACGAAAAGAAGAATTAGAATTTATGCTAGGTGAACAAAATAGTATCAAATGATAGGTTTAGTTTAGGATTTACCTATGAAAATATACCAAGTTGTAAGACTACCTTTATTAAAGACAAGAATCTAAAAGATGAACATATACTTAGGCCATCTTTTGTAAATATTGTATCATCTCTAAGATCCCAACCTACAAAAACTCATCATGCATTTATGTGTGGCAATAGATCAAAATCTAGGATGGAAATGCATTTTAACAAGGAAATTTACATATAACCTTATTCATTTAAGCCTCATGTAAGACATAATGGCATAAATCATCTTAATGACTTTAGGAACCCATCCTACTCACATCTTAGGTCCCATTCTTATCTAAGGACAGTATAGAGTGATAACAGGACTAGGAATGCATATGTGCACAAAAATGGATCAAGACCTAAATATGCATATGGAAAAATATATATATATATATAGGATACATACACCCATTTCTTACAATTTTTGTAGATATTATAGACATACTAAAAAGTTTTATTATGATAAACTAAGAAGATGAAATGATATGTCAAGAGTTGGAATAAGTTGAATTTAACTAACCCCTAAGAACTCAAATTAGTATAGGTACCAGAAATATGTTAAGTTTTGTTTCATAGGCCAATGAACTTCAAAGCTATCTCTAAGATTGAAAGAATAGTCTTTAAGACACATTGTTAAATTGAGTAAGGAAACAAATGATATGACAATTGGTGATACAAGAAAAGGGATTTTGGTTATGTTGTCTTGAAGTTTTAGGGATATGAAATGAATTTAAGTTACATAGAATATAAAATGAAATAAAGTCATACTTAATGAATTTGAATGATGAAATTTAATGGTACTTAAATTATTTAAATGTTTTTAAGCCATAAATGTTGGAATCATATTTGATATGAGGACAATCTTAGTGATTTTCACTAAATAAATTAAAATTATATGATTCATAAACAAAGGGGGAAATAGTGTTATCAAGAATGATACTTACATCTACATAACGAGATTTTACAAAATTAGGAGAAAATTAGAGATTTTGTAAAATTTATATATGTGTATACTTTTCGAATAACACCTTCTTAGGAGAAAGATTAATGCTTTAGTTTCCTCGTATAGGGGGAGCCTTTAGAGGTATTATAACATATTTGGATGTTAGATGTTGGTATTTGGATGTTAGATATTGGTTATGACTTTCAAAATTTTAAATGATGAAATTTG
Source organism: Pinacopodium congolense (assembly GCA_028565735.1). Classification (NCBI taxonomy): domain Eukaryota; kingdom Viridiplantae; phylum Streptophyta; class Magnoliopsida; order Malpighiales; family Erythroxylaceae; genus Pinacopodium; species Pinacopodium congolense. Next base: position 7,074 of record JAOXYD010133193.1, on the reverse strand, counting down.
AATTATATTTATGATATTTAAATCTCCCTCATGATTGTTTCTCCTTTTAATGATTATAAATTTTCATATTTATATTCTTTTAATATTGACAAAAAGAAGGAGTAGTTATGTGATTTAACTTCTTTTATTTAGGAATATTTTTGATTTTGATATTTTTATGTTATTTTTTACCTTATAAAATGTGGAAGACTTTACAAAGATCATTTTGAATGAGGGAGACTTTTGATAATTTGGGTGTTTTTAGGATTTGATGACTTTTGATAATTTTGATAAGTTTATTTTATGATGTTTTTAGTATTATAAAAAGGTGGAGAAGCTTGGTAATGTATTAGCTCATATATTGTTGTTTTGTGATGCATAAATTTAGAGGGAGCTTAAGTTTTTGAGTATTAAGATTATGATTTTTTTAGTTACTTTTGATTTGATTTTTGAGTTTTGTGACTTTTTTTGATGCATGAATTTAAAGATATTTTTGGTATTTAAAGACGTTTATGGTTTAAGTTTTGAAATGGGTTTTGGATATTAATGTTGTTAATGAAGTTTGAGTATGTGAGATATGATATTTGATCACGCAGTTGTTGTTTTTGATATTATATAAAGGGGGAGAAAGTTTGATACATTTTATGAATGATATTAAGAAAGAGTGAGTATTATTAGACCAACATGTTTTTTAGTATGTGAACTTTTTATGATTTCAAAAAAGGAGAAGAAATTATATGATATTAGTTTAAAGGGAATAAAATGATTTGCATTATATGTGATATGCTTTTAATATTTCCCTAATATCACTTGTTTTATCATTAGTAAAAGGGCATTGTTGAATTAAATGAAGGTTATACCTATGTTTTGATGATGAAAAAAATACCTTTTTACTATTAGTGGTTTTATTGCTGTTATTTTAGAAAGGCAAGACTGAATAAAGGTGTTCAAAAAAAAATTTCGAGCCAAAGTTGGAGTATTGGACCTAAGGTAATTATGCATGAAGATTAAGATATTGAATGAAGGAACAAGAACTAAAATAGTAAAATTGAATAGGTTTTACTTTGTACTTTTTACTGTAATCTTGTCTTGGTCCTCTCAACATATTTAGTGAGCTTAAATCATATATGTTATATTTATGCTTAGTATTTAAGCATATAAGTTGCATAATAAAGAGGAATTAAGTAGAGAATGTTTTTAAATAATCTTTTTGAGACATAAATTTTTTGGAATAGTTCTAATGTGTTTGTGAGTTAAAGAAGTGTTTGAAAATGTTTAGATATATTTTAGGATAACTAGCATGTATTAAAATGTGAAAAGTTTGTGAAAAACTAGTTTGTACATAAAGTGGTTAATCAGTGTGTATTATTAATTGTCTAACGTGTTGTTTTTTAACAAATTGATCGACTAATGGGTGAGATCATTCGACTAGTCAATGTGTTTTGACTAGTCAATTAGTGGCGTAGGAAATCTGATACCAATGGCTAGTTTTAATAGTAAAAATGAAATAAACAAGATTCAATGAGTCCCAATGGCTATAAATAGCTAGTAGTCTAAATTTTATCTATAAATAGGTATATTGGATGTGTGTTATACATTAAAAAGTGTTGTGAACCATCAAATTGAGTTGTGAAAGCATTTGAATAATTTTTTATTGGTTTTTGGTGTGTTCTTTATACGGTTTTGTTACATACATTCTTTAATGTATTTGTGAGCCTCCTAAATACTTTACGTTCATCAAATTAAAAGCTTTTGAAGTGTATTTTTCAAATAACAAGGTTATAGGAAAAATATTGTAAAGGTTACTCTTGTACTCATGAAAAAAAAGAGTGATTGTATAACAATTGATATTCTCTTATTATGAACCCTTTTAATAATAAAACCTAAAGAATATATAAACAAGATTGAATATCACCAGAAAGCCAAATCAAATTTATAAAAGAACTGACCTGTTAATTACAAAGAACTAAGAACCAAGTTTATAAAAAATTTTAATGCCACAAATACATAGATTCTTTGATAAGTTCAAAAGTTCAATGAAGACTGAGATAGAAAAATACTCATAGCTCTAAAAAATATGCAATTCCAATCTTAAATTTCACATCTCAAACCTTCCTTTATTGCTTACAAACGTGTCCTTTATATAAAGATACATATAAAAAAGTGAACAACCATAATTACAAGTGTAACAAGGATTTTAAAATATTAACTATAAATGCTACTTAAAATGAAACTCTAATGGTTCCTATTAAGGTAGGAGTACACTTATTAATTCTATCTTAACTGGGACTTTAATGAAATACTATAATTAGGACTCTAGGTTTAATAAGAAAATTTTCTGCTTTAAAATATTTCCAAAATCATATTGGAACTTTACTTAACAAGTTCTAAAACAAATAGAAATTAGTAAAAAATTTTAAAAAAACATAATAACCTCATTTTAGGCTACACTATTAAGGAAAATATAGTCCAAGTATAATAAAATAAAGACTATATCAATGAATAGACATTGAAATACGAAATTTTCCCTGAATTCATGGGATTTTTTTTCTAACTCTTCTCAAACTCTTGCTTCTATAATTTATTGAATAAGCACATGAATTGGTCCCTTATATGGCTATTCATGGTCGCATCATTCCCACAGTCTTCAAAAAGATTTTTCCTTAATTCTTGAACTTTGGATATTATAGTATTTCTTTTAAGGCCAGGAGAACAAACAAGAGATTTAGATACTTGATTGCCGTTTGACCATATACAAAATTAGCTCAAATTAATCTATCTTTTAATTCATAATTTAACAATTAATTCAAGACCAACTCTTCAGCAAGCATACCGATCAGATCAAGTAATAAAGTGGAGTAATTTTCAGACTCCGAGTATCGATCTCATGAGAAAGTTTAGAGGATGTAAGTACTAGATTAATCGAATTACAATTATCTAGAAACTCTTTGCTTTATGATTTAAGAAAATAAATAACTAAAAGCTAATATAAAAAGCCTAAAAAAATTCCAATCAATTGTAAAAGAGCAACATATTGCTTTTCCTAAATTATTCAGTTAAACTTTGGTGGTTAATGATTTAATTTATTTATAGATCAGTGATGCTTACTCTAGGGTCTTTGCTAAATCAAGGCAGCACTATGGTTAAGACACTGACTTATCTCTATTGGTCCTATCTTAAAGTCTAGTTATATTTGAAACTTAGGTAATAGGCTTAAAGTTTAGGAAGTCTAGTCCTAAATCATCCTAATCTAAGGCCAGTACCCTCATGCTCAACCAATCTTTGGTAGTTCATTGATTTAAACCATGGTGTTTATTAATCTTTCTAATAACCTAGGTAGAGACTATCAGATCCTAGATTATCTGATGGTAATATCCTAAGTAATCAATTCAGTACAAGCATTAAGCATTCAATAAACAAAGATTAACTCACTAATCATATATTAATCATAAATTAATACAATTAATCATCCATAATTTAAACATTAAGCACAATATTTAATTAAAGAACATAATAAATATAAATTAAGCATCAAGACTTTGATTAATTCAAGATCACAACAATAATACATGAAATTAAGAGTTTAGAATGAATCAAATCACATCCCCAGATAGTATTCTAACCCTAAACACATGAATGAAGCTTCTGGAAACTGAAAACAACATGAAAATCTCAAATTACAAAAGATTGAAAAGAAAAACAACCTAAAAACTATTTTGATATGAAAAATACTAAAAACTAAGGTATTTTACTCTAAATCTGGATGCATAGAATGTCTGGAGAGGCCCTCTATTTATAGGGATGGAGCATATGCAAGTCGAGGAAGAAGATAAGTTGTAAATATTAAAGAATATGCTAGAAAATATATCTATCATCCTTCAACTGTGGTCTACACCGAACTACAATGGCGCTGTTGACGGATGAGCAGCCCATCATTAGTATACAATTTCTGACTTCTTCAATAGTGGTTTGTGATCCATCAACAATGGGTTACTATACCGCCATTAATGGTCCATGTTTGTGTCTTATTTTCATCTTTTTACACATTTCTCCAATTATTCACATCAACCTACAAATTAAACATTTCTAAACATTAATTAAAAAATTAAATACTGATATAAGGGTAAATTAACATCAAATAACAACTAAAAACACTATAAATTTGCTCCCTAACAACTCCCCCACACTTAAGTTTTTACTTGTCCTCAAACAAACCAATCATTCAACCTTCTTAAACTAGTATATAATTATAGGAAAATTAATCCAAGATCAATAACATGATTATTGAACTTGTTTTTTTTAATCTTTCAAACATAATGACTCATCGAAATGTTATATAATTAATTATTCATATCAATTCGCAAATGCATTTAAATCCTTTCATTCTTTTTCAATCTTTAACCTAAATCACAAAAATCAATTCCACACGTAAAAGGCAAATATAATGAGTTTAATGAATGAATTTTTTAAACACTTCGACATTATTTATTTGATAATTTATTTAATTAAATATGTGAGTAACTTGGTTGAGAAGTAACTCAATCTTTTGACGTAAAGGTGAACATTTTTTTGTGAACAATCCCCGATTACTTAATTGAGTTACATCGAATCAACTAGCCATAAGCACCACTCATAACTTCAACCTTATACACATATATATTGCTTTTTTGTTCTTTTTCTTGCTCTTTTTTCTTTTGTTTTTGTTTTTTAAAATATACATATATGTAAGATTAGAAATCAATGGAGTGAAGTTTGTTCAATTATTTAATTAACTAAGTTATTTGTTTATTTATTTAGTCTAATGATAAAAGTGTTTCAAAAGAAGTTACAAAATTACCCAGGAAGTTGCATTTTATATGTAAAATATCATTCTAATGATTAGGTATCCATTATCCAAATTATGAAATAAGTTAAAATTCTTTAGTCGTTAATAATAAAACTGAATCATATAAAATTTAAAATTGTCAAAATAATTGAATTCAAAAGAAAACATGGACAATAATAAGCATCAATATTGAAAAAAAATTCACAAATTATAGACTATTAAAATAAAATCGATAAATTGATACACTATCAAAAAATAAATACTCAAGTGTACTCAAGACATATCTCCTTCCCCCATGCTTAAATTAAACATTATCCCTAATGTTCATAAATCATAAATAAAGTATGAAATGAGAGAGAAAGGAAATGAATACATCTAGATAAATATGTAATCATGAAATCTCTCTATTGATATGAATTATGGCTATTTAAAAAGCAAGGACAAAATATCAAAGCACCAAAAACAAAAGAAAACACATAAAACTAAAAACAAGCACACTAAAACACACCAATAGTATGCTAAAAGTAAACCATTTTATTGAAAGCATATGAAATCCTACTGCTATGGTTAGGTTGCCTCCCAATACGTGCTTATTTAAGGTCGCTGGATCTTAACGTTAGGGAATTTTCAACCTAAGCTTAGATTCAATACCAAACTTCTCATCCTCATCCCTAGTATAATGACAAACCAATTGTGGAAGGTTGCCTATACCAATCAGAAATTTCCTGATTTCATAAATCTTACCCTTGTCAAAGCTTTTTGGAAAAAAATTCTAAGTATTCAACATCTGCTCACCAATAAAAAGTTAAAATACCTATGAAATCTAAGAACTCAGATACTATCTTGGACTCTTTATCTATCTTATTTTTAATGACCCAAAAATGATGTTCACAATCAATAGTGTCAAAATTTGGTTTACCTAAAGTTGATGCAGACTCACCATTCTCACTTGCTAGCTCAATTGACTCTACATGATCAATTTCCCTAATTGATTCTAAAATTTTCTCTATAATTCTTTGATCATGCTCAAGCTGAGATTCATAAGGAATTGCTAAAGATTGCTCAAATGCAGCCTTATTGAGCCACAAATAATCATGGTGATCCATCTAACTAGAGGTACACTCATCTATACATTCAGGATACTAGTGATTAGCAAAATGTGAAGGTTATTCAAAACAAGCTGGATTAAACCAAGAGTAATTGGGGTAATCCTCAAAATTAGGGGTATAGGTTTCATCAAGATTTGTCCAATTATAGCCTAATTAATTCTAACTTTAAACTCATACCATTGGCTATCAAGCCAATGGTCTTGTTGCCTCCACATCTTTTGGATATCTAAAGGAAGTTACCAAAAGACCACTCTCTATGCAAATAAAGATGACAACAAAACAAAAACAAGGAAAGGAACTACTATTCTAAACATTACGCAAGACAAAAAAAGATCTCTAGAGTAATTGACACCGAGATCCCTAATATTACAATTCACTTCCCCAGTAACAATGCCAAAAACTTGATTACGGTTGGCCACATACAAAATTATCACAAATTAATCTATCTTTCCATATTCAATTTAACAATTTAAATTGAGACCAACATTAGGCAAGCATACCGGTCGAATCAGTGGAGTATAATTAAGACTCTGAGTATCGATCCCATGAAAAAGTTTATAGGATGTAAGTATTAGGTCAATTAGATTACAATTATCTAGAGTACTCTACAATTTATGATTTAAGAAATAAATAACTAAAATCTAATATAAAAATTTCAATCAATTGTAAAAGAGCTACAGATTACTTTTCCTAAATTATTCAGTTAAGCCTTAGTAGTTGATGATTTAATTGATGGATCAGTGATGCTTAATCTAAGGTCTTCTCTAATTCAAGGCAACGCTACGGTTAAGACACTAACTTATCTCTATTGGCCCTATCCTGGGGTTTGGTTATGCCTCAGACTTAGGTAATAGGCTTAAAGGTTAGGAAGTTTAGTCCTAAATTATCCTAATCTAAGACTAGTACCCTCATGATCAACCAATTTGTTGTTAGTTCATTGATTTAAACCACGTTATTTATTGACTTTTCTAATAACCTAGGTAGAAACTGTCGAATCCTAGATTATCTGAAGGTAATATCCTAAGTGATCAATTCAGGACAAGCATTAAGCATTCTAATAAATAAAGATTAATTCACTAATTATAAATTAACAATTAACCAGCACAATTAATCATCCATAAACACATTCAGCATGATAACTTAATTGGAATTAAACATTAA
>JAOXYD010133182.1:0-10915 GCA_028565735.1 Pinacopodium congolense | reverse complement strand
TTAATTTTATATCAATTTTATCATTGTCTAATAACATTAATTGATCAAATTCAATAGTTGATCCTTAATTTTTAAAAAATTACAAAATTGTATTATAATGTCATAATACTCATTATAATATTATAATACACCTTTAACTCTTGAAGTTATATGTAATTACAAATAAGAAAATAATTAATCAAATTAAATTGAATAAGTAATTACATTGAACAATTAAATTAGAGTATTTTGAATAATTAATCATATTAGATTGAATAATTAAATTAAATTAAATAAGTCTTTACATGGAATAATCAAATTAAAATAAATAAAAAAAACCCCATCACGGAACTGTCTCCCATTATCCTTTTGCAATGACTACTTCAAATTTGTTTCCAAAACCATAGCAAACAGGATAAAGCTAGATAAATTTATCTCCGCTGCTTATGTTGGGGACAGGCTTATCTCGAACAACTTTCACGTTGCCGCTGAATTTCATCATCATCTTAACAAGTGGACAGGAAGGAGGAGAGGTATGATTTTAAGGTTAGATATATCAAAAGCATATGGCCACATCGAATGGTTCTTTCTCCATCAGGTGATGCGATAGCTTGGGTTCACTGTAACAGCTTTAAACAACAAAAGACTTGTAACAGTTTAAAGAACTTTTGCTAAAAATTAATATAATGTAATAGTTTGTAAAGTGGTGTTTACAATAATGTTAAAAAACAACGATAATATAAATTTGTGACCATATGTTAAAAAAGGCAACATAATTAAAAAATTATTATATTAAAATCACAAATGTGCAATAACTTAAATTGTTGCTATTTAAATTAACTTTAAACAACAATTAAAATGTTATTATATTATATAGTCAAATTATTTTTAATATTTAAAAAATTACATGCAATTATAATTTTCTTTGAAATATTCGTACACTTTATTTTAATTTTTTATAAATTATTTTTATGACATTTTAAATAAGAAATTGAATATTTATAAATTTAATTTTAATTTTAAATAAGAAAAATTGTTCAAATCAAACAAAATTGTTACTCTTTTATATGATTAAATTAATTTTAATATTAAAAAAATTACATGAAATTATTATTTTCTTTTAAATACTCTTACACTTAATTATAACTTTTTATAAATTATTTTTATGAAATTTTAAATAAAGAAATTAATTGAATATTTTAAATATTTATAAATTAAACTCATGACCTAAAGTAATTCATTAGAAACCACTACACCAATCTATTTATTTAGGATAACTTTTTGAATTGAATTATAATATAAAACAAGTAAAAAAATTAGAAAAAAAACCATGTTTTTGTGAGTAGACCCGTCACCTAGTGTTAAAGTTTGTTGTTATAAACCACTTTGCTGCGTTGCTTTAAATGGCGTCTTCTGCAACTAGTTAATTATGTTGTGTTATCTTTTTTCTACATTGCCTATACCCAGCTCACCGATTTGTTTTCCATTTTTTAATCCATTTGCAGCGTTTCGGTTTTTGTTTCCCTCTCGAAGCAGAAGCAGAAGCATCGTTTCATTCTCTCTCCCATCAACGTCCTTCTCCAACAGCATCCTTCTCTTCTCCGACTGCCATCAACGGCCTCTTCCACGACCAGGTTTGCTGCTCTACTGGTTTTCTTCATTAGCTTGAACTCTGGTGAAGGATGATTTCTCTATTGTTTGTCTCTATGTACAATGGCTCTCTTGTATGATTTTTGCAATGGCTTTCCTGTATGGAATTCACAAATTCTGTGCATGATATTTGCAATGACTTGTTATTAGGAACAAAATAAAAATTCAATAAGACAAAAGCTCATAGATACTATTGTTCAGTGCATGTTTTCATTTCATTTCCTAATTGGCCTTTGTTTACTTCTGCTATTCATTATTATCTTAAGAAGAATAAATACAAAAATAGTTGTTGAAACTTCATGCTTTGAAGGAGTTAAGCTTGTCGAAGTTGTCCATTTCTTAACAGTATACTCTAAATCTATTCCAACTCAGCATCGAAGTTGTCCATTTCTGGCCAAGTAAAACATCCTTATACCATTACTGAATTGCCGCAAACTGAGTTCAATGAACATGTTCCAAATCTGTTTGGAATTTTTGTTCCAAATCTGTTCCCATGTTCAGACCAAGTGCTGTTGGGTTTTATGTACATTATTCCTTCTCTGCATTTTAACTACCAATTTGCTTTCTTGAACCCAGCATTTGGAACCAAGTGTGCTGCTTGCATGTGAAAAAGATGTTACAAACAAAAATACATACTAATAACGCTAATACATTTGATATGGGCGAATGCTTTTATTATGTTATTTCTAGTTTTGGAGCTAGAAGCTCCTTTACTTAAGGACATTTTAGTTTTTATCTCATGATTTTAATTTGCAAAATTGCATGTTATATTGTAATTTAGGGAATTATAAATACAACTACAAAAAATTATATTAATAATCCAGACTATGTTTGTAATCTTAGCACTATACAATTCTAGAATTAAATATTCTAAAGGTAATAACTATATAAACCAATCAAAATGTATTTTATGTCGCAATGATAATATTGTATATTTTTGTTTCTTAGTTATTAATATATTGTATATTATTTATGCTACTTTGATGAACAGAAAGTTATTCATGGAAAAAAGAGATACGCATTTAATGACTTTTCCAAAATATAGTAATGAATAAATGAGTATAGTTGAACGTTTTCTTGAAAAGGCCTTTTTTAAAGTGACTAATGATAATGAAATTTCTTATCCTTGTAAGAAGTGTTGTAATTATTATTGGTATACAAGAAATATTATGTACGACCATTTAATTGTTGATGGCACATTACTTTTCTTTTATAGGCTCGCATTGAAGAAGTGTAAAAAGAAAATGATAGTCAGAAAATTGAAGAAGTTATGACTGATATGAGGTTGGTAAGACCTGGATGTAATAAATTATTTGGAAGAGGTGTGAAATCATCTACTGTGAAAAAAAATAATATGGCGAGTGAGGCCTTTTACAAAGTTCTTAAAAAGTATCTTCAATTCATTATAATTGCATTAGAAGAAGAGATGAATCAAAAAGTAGAAGCTAAAAAAAGGAGAATGAGAAAGGAATTAGAGTAAGAAAAAATCGAAAGATTGGAAATGAAAAGGCAACTAGGACAAGATAAAGCAAATATGGAACAAATGATGCAATAAATGTTCACTATCATTCAATCTCAACTTGGGTAAACTAGCACTATAAATATAGATATGCTTTGTAAATTAATTGCAACTAAACAATTAAGAAGTGATTATACTCCTCCAAATATTACACATCAAGATGAAGAATATCAGGTAATAAACTTCCTTAATTGACTCTTACATCATCTTGTTATCTTTTTCATTAAGATTATTGGCAAATTATTTTTGCTTATTTTCCCATTTACAATTATAGTGCAGCAAATGTGAGTTGAAAAAGTTATGTATTTTGATTTTGTTCATAGAAAGAACTATATCATTATGTTGTTAATCTTTGAAATATATTAATTCTCTTGATTAATTATAAGTCACAATGAAATAGTTGGCATGTCATTTTTTAAGATATATCAACATATTTATGAGTATCGTTGTTCTAGAATTATTCTAATCTACTACTTCTTCTTTTTATTTTTTGTGTAGGAAGGTGATGATTAGGAGTGGTTAAGGAGGTATACTGTAAATCAATTCGGAGTACTCTTACATGTTGGTTTTATTTTATATTTTAGTAGTTATATTCTTCATATGGACTAGAAGAAGATCGTTTAGGTGAACGTTTGGTCAAATTATTTTTTAGCTATTGTATTTTGAATATGTTAAAGATTGAATTCTGTCAATCTATATTTTGGTTATTGTATTTTGGATATGGTAAATATTAATGAATGTATGGCTACTTTTGATACTATGTTTTATTGTGTTTACAATCAATATTAATATATATATATATATAATTATTGTCTACTCAATGACAAAGACTTATTTTTACATTAACTCATCATTGCTAAAGAAAGGATATGATGTTGCCTTTTTTATTAAATGCCGTTACTTAAAAATAATTAATTCGTTGCTTTATAAAGATTCAAACTGTTGCTATATTCATTAATAATTGTTGTTATATGTTGAAACTATTTCGTTACCTTAGACCAAAATTAAGGCAACATTTTTTATTTTGCTATCTAATTAAAAAATTGTGTTACTTTATGTTTATAGCAGGGTCACTTTATTTAACGAACTCTAATTCTATTGCCTTAATGAAAAGACAATAATAATTGTACTTCTAACTACAATTTTACTTGTTACTGAAAGTTTTTTTTGCTGTACTGGTTCATCATAAATTAATATAACTAGTGCTAAAATGTGTCGCTAGTGTAAATTTCTTCATTCTCTTCAATGAGCAAAAATGTCGGCTCTATTAAGTCTTCAAGAGGTTTAAAGGGATGGTCTAACGCCTTACTTCTTTATTATTTATTTCAGAAGCTTCTCGACGGATTTGCACTGGTATTACGCTGATTTTGAGCTAGCTTCGGCTCGGGTGTTACTTTCCTAAGCCCCAGTATACAAAATCGGATATTTACAAGATTTTGAAGTTCATTCCACGTGTTGAGCACTGCTTGGGACTCTCCTCACTTATTGGCATATCAACGTACAGTATTCTTAGTGTTAACAAGGATCAATGCCTGGAAGAATAGATTTCTTTCATGCGCGAGTAGAGAATTGATTATTAAGCCTGTTGGTGAAGATATTTATACCCACCTATCTTTTATCAGTTTTCCAGCTTCCTTTGAAGTTATGCAAAGACATGCCTATCTTATTTTCTATTTTGGAAAAAAAAAAAAACTAAAAACGGCTATGTAAAAAGATAAATTTTTGGTAGAACTAGGTGGTTTTAGAGAGTTGAGACCTTTTAATATGGCATTGTTAACAAATTAAGTTTGGTAACTATTTCAGTCTCTGCGCTAAACAACTGAAAGCGGTCTATTATCTGGATTGCTCTATCTTTCAAGCTAGCCTAGAAAAGAGTTGTGCAATTCTTGTCGTTCTTGAAGAGAGTTGTTTGATGTTTGGAATGAAGAATATTCCAAGGTCTATGTATTTGGCGCTTGGGACTCTGAGCACAAATTAACTGAGGGTGGACTTGTAACATCAATTCAGAAGTTATTCATCTCCCCTTCCTTTCATTCAGCTACAATGGGCGCTTAAGAAGACTAAATCTTGAGCATGGAGGTTTCATCTTTTGAAAGCTGGAGAAGAAACTTTTGCAAATTCGGGTCTATTATTCATGCAATTAATTCCTTTGGGTTTATTTATGTTCCCAGGCAACTTAATGCGTTTGCTCACCATCTTACTTGAGCACTCTTAAGCTTATTAGATGTTTTTAACGTTGCTTGGCGCTCTTGTCGTTTGTTTTAAAGGAATCCACTTGTTTTATAAGAAAACGCAGATTTTATAATTTAATTCTTTCCAAGAGAACGAGGAGAAGTTTGACCAAAAGAGAATAAGAGACTTGGGAAGTTAACATGCCGATGAAATTAAGGAACCGAGGCCGTAGGATTAAATGATTTACAAAACTTTAGAGCCCTCACGTGCGATTCCCTTTGACTATTCAGAATTTGCCTGGATTCCCGTGCCAACGATTTTTCCTCCTTTTCATTAATCGCCAACTCGTCTCCAGCCAACCAACACGCACACTTTACCAACCCAATCTCATCTACGCGATTATATCTTCTTTTTCTCTCTCCCTTCTTTTCTCTCTCTCTCTCTTTCCAAGTTTTAACCTACAATACGTTGAAAAAAACGCAACATATTATTTATTCACATGGTATGTGAATCTTTTCTAATACTTTACAGTGAATACAATCATGTATTATGTGAGTGCTTTTTCCATATAATATCATCTTTATCTAATTCAGTTCATAAATGTGCACTCTAATAATTTACCACTTTTTTGGTGATGTTATTTTCACCACATAATTTCTACTGTTCACAGAAATTATTATATCATGTTATTTTATTAAAATATTCACTAAATAATTTTTTTTTATGATGTCGAACCTGCAACTGCTACCCTTTAGACGTGCACTAAGTAAACATAAAGTTCAGTACAATAGCTTATAAATCACATCGAACGATTAAATCACATAAGCGTATAACAAGTTCAGGTGACTCAGAGGCAAAGTGTCAACAGCAGAGCTCAAACCCCTGTCATCGGCCTTAGTTAGAGATTCAAGGAGAACGACCCACACCAGTTGAAATAATTTTGATTTTATGCAGTATGTATTTTTATCTTATCATATATGATTAATGTTCTCTTCTTATCTAAGATCGTGTTAATTTATAAATAGACTAAATTAAATGAATATAGTAACTAAACGAATGTAAATTTTGATTGCATCTTTGATGTTATCAATCTTTTATATAAGTATGCTTATTATAGTTTTTTTAATTTAAAAATATCATTAATAATGAAATAATAAAAGCGTAATGTAGGATAAATAAATACACGTTTTTTGCTAGGAAGATCCAACACTTACATCTCAACACAACAGAAAGACATTTAAGTGTATTATATTAGAAGAATCTAGAGCAAACCTAGCAAGGGAAGCCCCTATGCACAAACCCTAGGTGATAATCAAACAATTTGGGGAGCCCTTCTGCTTTTTGCAAATGTCATTCTCGACATTTTACCTTAAATAAGGTGTTACAACATCTTGCCCCACCAATTAAGTTTTCAAAATCCATAATAAATGGTATTTGATATCACCAGATAGCCATAATACAGATTCCCCTCTATTGTTGGCTCCATTGATCATATGAGTTCCTTTGCATCCCTTATTACCCAATAATAGTCTTTTGATTCAATCTATCCAATTAAGCTTAATCTGTCAATATTCACCTCTGTTTTTAGCACCTTTGTTTAGTAGAAAATTCACGAATATTGCAATCCCCTCGTCATTGGGTCTTACTCACTATGCATGCTTTTGTTTCCTCTGCTTAATTACAAGAAATTGTCCCTGAGTTGACCCAAATCTATTGATTCAACTCTTCTTTTCACTCTGATCAAGTATCCACCATTGCTAGCCACGACTCATATTCACTTCATATTGCAATACTAACTATAATTCACTTCTCTGTCAGAGTTCAAGCCATATTTGCAGCAACATTTAAGATAGTACCCTTCATTTCTTGATGATCTCTATCACTTTAGGTCTAATTGGTGTTGATGACTAATTTTTCTTTGTTTTAACACAACTAATTTTCTTTACAAGTTCAAAGTACTTAATTACAATCACAATAAGTCTCTTCTTGATGGGCCTAATGACTATTTGTTATACACTTTCTATAATATTGGTGCACTTTCTAAAATGGGGTGGTATGTGTTAATAGGTCCCTCTAATATTAAAGGACAAAAAACCAATGGTGGTGGCCTTTTCTTTGGTTTCATCATTGGTATGTATTTAAGGAAAAAATGGTGGTTTGTTTAGTGTGTCGTTGTTGTTTGTTTTTTATTTGAGAATTTAGTGTACTTTAGTTCCAAAGTTAGTTTACTAATTATACTTATAAATATGAGTTAAGTTTTACAACTATACAGAGACATGGAAATAGAAACATAACAAAAAACCAAAATAAAAGAAAGAAGAAAGAAAGAGAAGGACTGGAATGCGAGAGAGAGAATTTTATTAAGAACATTTATTATTTTGTCAATATTAAGTGTATTTCGATTTTGAAGACCTTTTGGTTCGTGCCTTGGGTTTGATATTTTTGTTTATTCTCTCTTATTATTCGTTTGATAGGATTGAAAAATGTTTAGTTTTCATATACATTTTAATGTCATTTCAATTCTATTTTTGTTTTTAAATGTTTATTTTATGTTTATATTAAGTTTACATGCAGATTTGATCATTGAATACAAGTACAAGCTAAAAGGAAGAAGTTTGAAGAAGAATTTGAGCAAAAATGGAGTAAGAGGAGGCTTGACAAAGAAATATAAGCGGGCTAGAAGGAGTAATACAGTGGGTCTAATAGCTGTCATGAAAAAAAGGGCAAAGGTGATATTTCGCCTCCAAACCCTTACCAAACCCTAAAGGGTTATATAAAAAACAAAAAGGGAGCAGAATAATATAGTCTTCATCAATTTTAGCAGCCTCAATTTTTCTTAAGGTTTCTTAGTTTTTCTTCTTATTCTTTATAGTTTAAGTTAGATTTCATTTTTGTTTTACTTTAATCTCTTCAGTTAAGTGTTTAGGCGTTGTATTCTTTCTGTTTTAGTTGTTTTTGCTGCTATAATTCCATTTTCATATTGTTTTTGTTGAGATTTCATTTGGATATTATAATTTATGCATGTAATGTTTTGTTTATGATAATATAGCTTTTGTTTTTAATTTTCCAGCCTTGAGTTTATTATTTCTTTTTGTGATTTATGTATTTGTGTTTCTGTTTTACTGAAATTTAGTTTGGGTTTGTGCTATTTCATGATGTTAGGTTAGTTTTGCCTTGGGTTAGAGGATATTGATGGGATTTTTGACTTAGAATTGTGAGAATTGACTTGAAATCAATTGGACAATATGTTTTAGGTCTAGGCTGAATTAGAATTCTAGTTTAATAACATGAATTATTGATTAATGCATAGGATTGGTCATCTTAAGTTTAATTTCTAGTTCAACTGCTAGGATTTAACTTTTAATCCATAATTGTTGTTAGCTAAATCCATAAGTGGCAATATGTTAGTTGAATTATGGTCAATAAGCCTAAGATTTCAATTCTTTAAGTTATACAATATGAGCTTGCTAGATTATGGCTTAGGCTAGTTGTTCTCTAGTACTTAAAACTACTACGCCATTAAATCTAGATAGCTTATTCTAAGTTGTCACATAGTTAGGGATATCTACAGAACTTATTGGATTTGTCTAAAGGTGAAGGAATTTAGGACATAAGAATTTGATTGTTTCTATGGGGTAGCATCTTAGACTAATCATAATCGATATATTTTTATGATCAGATATAGGTTTGAATCCTAGAAATATCTTCTGCTCAGCTTCTCATATTTATTATTTGTTTCTTATTTCCTGCTTTGTTTTCGTTATTTTTCTTTTCGTTTAGTTTAAGTGTCTTCACATTTTGGGAGTTTTCTTTTATTTTTATTTTCCTTTTAACATAACCTCAGGAATAACTTATAAACTCAGTCAGTTCTCTGTAGGATCAATCTTGACTTGATCCTACGACATAGTTAGTTAGGTTAGTTAGGTAAATTTATTATTTGGTAGTCTACGACAAACCTATCATAGTTACTAAGAATTTAACTCTTAAGGATTATCTTGTGGTTGTCACCTTTAATTATTGATTAGAGAGGATTAGTGATTGTACTCATTATTTTATTATAGTATAAGATTTATTGGCTTGTACCTATATTTTTTACTCCTTTAATTTGAATAGATTTTCTATATAAAAAATCTAATGTTTTGTGTGATTAATTTCTTGAGATATTATTGTACTATTTATAGTTGATTTTTTTGGAGTTTATTCTATTCAATAGTTTTAGAAAAAATTAGAGAGAATTAATTTTGATATTCTATTATGATAATTTGATTAATGGAGAGATTATCCCTATAAATGGTATTAAAGCTGTTTTTAGTTAATTTTAGGATTTTATTATAGAGGGAATATTCAATAAAACCGTAAACATGAATGACACAAATTACCATATATAGAGAAATAAGATAAAGGATTGTTTATTTGTGATGAAATTGCATTTATTAGTATTTGTTATCTAAAGTTCTAAAGGCAAATTTGATGAAGAGTGGACTTTGGAGTATAAACAGGTATGTAATTTTATTGTGCAATTTGTTAAAGATAATGTATATACTCATATTTTAAGTGAGACTCATGCTAAGACACTATGGAATAAACTTAAAGAATTATACACTTCAAATACTAGTAACAATAAATTATATTATCTAACAAAATTAGTATAATTAAAATATAAAGAGGGTAGTTCTATTGAGAACCACTTGGAAAAATTTTAAGAGATTACGGATTAATTGTTAAGTTAGAGCGTTAGTTTTGATAATTAAGTTTTTTGCTCTTATGGTACTTACATCGTTGTCGAATTTTTGGAAAACTTTAAAAATTTTATTAACTAATTTTGTTCCTAATAGTATGATAATTATGGATATAGTAAAAAGCGATGTCTTGAATAAAGAGATGAAAGAAAGATTACAATTTTTTTCCTTTTCACAATTAGATGTTTTAGCTACAACCATTAGGAGAAGAAGCCAGAAAAGAGATTTAAAGGGCAAGGATAAGAATAAAAATATTAGTAGAGGCAAGTCCAACAAATATACTAATGATAAGTATTTCCACTATCATATAAAGGGACATATCAAGGAATTTGCCCTAAAATTGAAGAGATATAAGGATAATGATAAGAAGCGAGATAATTATAGTAGCCATTACAACTGAGGAATATAATATGATAATACTATTAACCTAGAAAATTATAAAACTAACTAAGTGATCAATAATGGTGTTTTTATTCATGCTATAGTTTGAAAAGATTTCTTCTCTTTTTATATTCCTGGGGTTTCGGGATTGTTAAGATGGATAGTGATGATAATTCTAAAATTACTGGTGTCAGTGATGTTCACTTGGATATTAGCTAAAGTACTAGATTGCTCTTGAAAAATATGAAGCATGTTCCTGACATTAGGTTTAATTTAATTTATACTAGCAAGATTGATGAAGAAAGATATTACTACATCTTTCAGAATGGTCAATCAAAATTGACTAAGGGTTTACTTATAGTAATTCGAGGTGAGATGTGTCATATACTTTAAGTGATGTAAGCCAAGATCTCTTGAAGTATGGTTAATGCAATAGAAATTGATGATAAAATTTAGATATGATCTAAGAGACTTG
>JAOXYD010133171.1:0-10915 GCA_028565735.1 Pinacopodium congolense | reverse complement strand
AAAAATGAACTACACCTCTCGCATCATTAGTTGGAAGCATAATTTCTTTAACCTATTTACTCATGTAATCAATAGCCACCAAAATATATTGATTAGAGTATGACGTAAGGAAAGGTCCCATGAAGTGAATACCCCAAACATTAAAAAATTCATATACCAAAATGTTATTTAGTGGCATTTCATGTCTCCAAGAAATGTTTTCAACCATTTGGCAATTGTCACAAGACTTGACAAAGTGAAATTCATCTTAAACAAGGTAGGTAAGTAGAAACTACACTTTAGTAGCTTTTGTGCAGTCCTAGTGGGTCCAAAATGTCTTCTAGTATCTCAAGAATTACGATGACTTAAAATGGGGGGCACTTCCCCTGTATGTATACCTCTCTTAATAATTCCATTAGCATAAATCTTGTATAGGAAAGGGTCATACTAAAATTATCTCTTAATCTTCCAAAATAACTTCTTGTTTTATTAGTATGAAAACTAAGGAACATTATTGGCCAAGTAATTAACAATTTCCATAAAACATGGAAAAGTGAGCATGGTTAGTAAATGCTCTTCAGGAAAGACCTCCTTGATATCTTGATATTATTTCTTCTCCATTACTTCTTCATTGAAATGAGATAAATGGTTAGCCATAAAATTTTCTTCTCCTTTCTTATCTCTAATTTCAATGTCAAACTCCTATAAAAGGAGAATCCATCAAATCAATCGTTGCTTTACATTTTGTTTTTTCGTCAAGTACTTTAGATCTAAATGGTTCATATAGACTATCAACTTTGAAAGAACCAAATGGGAATGAAACTTGCAAAAATCAAACACCATAGCTAGCATCTCCTTCTCAGTGGTGATGTAATTCTTTAAGGCGTCATCAAAATATGACTTGCATAATAAATTGAATGAAAGATTTTACCATGTGTTCACCTAAAAGCAACACCAACTACGAAATCACTTGCATCGCACATCAACTTAAATGGAAGAGACCAATTGGGTAATACCAAGATAGGTACACTAGTTAACTCTTCCTTTAACAACTGAAAACAATGCATACATTCAACATCAAAATTAAAAACTGGGTCCTTCGTCATTAGATCAGTCAAAGGCTTGGATATCTTGGAAAACCTTTAATAAACCTCTTGTAAAATATAGCATGTCTAAAGAAACTTCGAATCATTCTAACTGAATTAGGTGGTGGAAGTTAAGCAATTGCTTTGATTTTTTCTAGATCTACTTTTATTCCGCTACTTGAAATCTTATAACCAATGCACTCTGACAACATAAAATGGAATTTTCCCCAATTTTAAACCAAATTGATCTTTGTACATCTTCTCAATACCTTCTTAACATTTTCTAAACAAACATCAAATGATGTTCCAAAAACAAAAAAATCATCCATAAAAAATTTGATGCTAGTCTCAATCATGTCTGTAAAAATAACTACCATGTAGCATTAAAAAATGACAGGTGCATTACACAAGTTGAAAGGCATGCATCTATATGTAAAAGTGTCATAAGGACAATTACATTTCATATTTTCTTGGTCCCTAAGAGTAACAAAAATTTTAACATATTCATTATATTCATCTAAAGACAAAGAAAGCTATGCCCAGCAAAACATTCAATATGACTTTCTTAGTGATCCTTTTAAGTGGCATCATTTCACTTGCAATAATCAATGCATATATGCCATCCCATGACTTTCTTACTGGCAAGTAATTCTTCTTACTTGCTCTTCATCATATTAGTTTCTCCTATCTTAGGTACCACCTAAACTGGATTGATTTATGCATAATCAAATATAGGAAAAATGATACAAGAATCCAAAAGTTTGACTGCTTCATTTTTCATGACTTCCTTTATATTTAGATTTAGTCTGCGTTGAGGTTGGACCAAGGGCTTGCTTCCTTCTTCCATGAAAATTCTGTGAGTGCAAATACAAGGACTAACCCCTTTATATCAGCTAGTGTCCATCCTATTACATATTGATGCTCTCGAAGCACTTTTAGCATTCTTTCGTCCATCGTATCTGTTAACGAAGATGAAATAATCACAGTCAATTATGATAGAGGTCGCAAAAAGACATACTTAAGATGTAAGGGAAGAGGCTTAAGGTTTAAAGATGGGCCCTCTTTAATAGATGGCTTTGGAAGGGATTTGATTGGTCTATCTAAAGGCTCAAACCTTCTAAATTGAATCTAACTAGAGGTCTTCTTCCCGGCTTCTAACTCTTCCAACCCTTCTTTGATTCCTTTTCCTTTAATTCTAAAGAAAATGAATGGATTAATGATTTTTATAAAGGGTCTGAATAGAGATGCTGAAATGGATCATCTTAAATGGTATTCACGCTAACAAAGTTGCATAAATCAAAGATGGAGGGATGCTTCATTGCTCTAAATACATTGAACTCAATCTCCTTATCTTGAAGTCTAAGAATGAGCTTTCCTCTATGTATATCAATTAGCTCCCTTATAGCAATCATGAATTACCTTCCCAAAATGATGGGCATTTTACTGTTCTCTTTCATATCTAAAATAAGGAAATCAATATGAAAAATGAATTTATTAACCTTCACAAGCACATCCTCCATGATTCCTCTTGGATAGGTTACAGATCTGTCAGCCAATTGTAATGAGACTATAGTAATACTAGTCCCAGTAGATTCGACCCTAGACTCACCTTAGCTATATTTCACTATGATAGGTATACTTGTCTAATTATGTGTTGTGTTATTGTTATTGTGATTCTTGAATAAATTTAATTTAAATATAGGAACACATCACACCTATCAATTATTCTAATAATTTAGATTGATTTCTCAAATCTTAGATCATCTTTTAATCTTTTCTTAAATGGATAGCATAAAATCAGATGTTTCAACCCTTTAATAAATAAAAATCAGTCCTTTAATAATGCAAAAAGTCATTTAATTCATTTACACATCAATCTTTTGCTGAAAAGTAAATAAGCACACATGATCATCAAAATAAACAAAACAATCATCTTAAGCAACATATTTTGAGTAATCATAAATAACAAGGTGAATAACTAGTTTAAAGTTTAGAAAACACCCAAGAGAAGCTCTTGAATGATTTATAGGTTCTGGACACTGATCTCATCTTTAACAGAACTCAAATTCTTCAATCAAACCTCAATAAAATCAAAGAACAAGAAGAGACATAAGTTTAAGCATAATACTTTGATTAATTATAAAAACATAAGCATAACATATGTAATATGAGTTAGAAAACCCCTTATATGATTTCTAGGCTCAGATAGGTGTCTTAACAATAAGATTTAATGTTTAATAAAAAGAAAACAACTTAGAATCGAAGTTACAAGTGTTTAAATCTAAAAACATTAAGAACTCTCAAGAAAAACTAAGGAAGAATGCAGAGACTTTTATATTTGATCTCTCTCTCAATTATGGCATGTCTCTTGTGTTTTCCCTTCTTTATAGGCTTAAGGACATCCCACTTGGTCCTTCTCAGACATGAGAATTAACTGGAAGTATGCCTCAGCCGAAATCTTAGAGATTTGTCTGGCTATGCCTATTATAGTGGGTTAACTCGGAGGTTTAGGGTGGGTAAGCAACTGTTGTATATGTCTTGATACTGCAAACCTCTATGCAACTCTTTGGGACATCTACATGGGTCTCTTCAGACCTACGTAGATGTTCTAGAGAGTATCAATTCCTCTATATTTTTGCTGCAATCTTTAATTTTGATCAACCATTTATAAATTAAATATTATATAATATAAATTTAACATTTAATCCTTGAATTAAAGGTTAAAATTCAATGAAAAAACATGAAAAAATTAATCAATTTGACCCTTAATACTAACCAATATGAAAATTACAATAAGATATTTACCAACACATCAGAGTATATTGAAAGCTTCAAAAAGTTTGACTTATGTCCCAAATGAAATGGAAAATGATAAGAAAGAGAGGCTTGTAATTTGATAGTACAACATCGTGATCTTCATCTATCTTTTAACCCTTCTATTAGTTGGTGTCCCATCACCTAACATCATGATCTTCGTTTGTCTTTTAACCCTTCTATTAGTTGATGTCATATTACCTATCATAAGTAATAAATTATAGTTTCATATATGGTAATCATGAGACCATAGCACAATCACAATTACTAGCATAATGGAAGCATATACTCCACAGTATAAAGCGAAGATACAATGTGATAACAACAGGAGTAAATTCAAGTTTTCCATCTCTCCCTCCATCCCTTCTACATGTGCATAAGAACCTATTCTCTAACAAGAATTTAAAATAAGTAGGATATGTATAATAAACCCAAGAATCTTCCTTAAAATCCTACTTCAAACTCAAACAACAATTCAATACCTCCAAAATAGTGCCTATAGTGTCTTGAACAAAGCAACAATGAGAGCAAAACCTTGTAGATAATTCTTTAAAAATATCATGAACTACTCCATAATATAGTGGCATGTATGAATTAATGAATTAACTAAAGACAGACTTTGAGATATGAAAACAAAGATCACCTCTAAATCGATGCCCAAAGTCTTATTGACATGTCATGTAATAGAATGGGCGAGCTTGCTCTTGTTGCACCTTTTCTTGCTATATCCCCTTCGCCAACCCTCCTTTTGCTCAACTCAATATATCCTTTCTCCTTATCAACATGGAGCACTATCATAGGTTTCATGCAGCCCACCTTTATCAAGTTGCTAATGTTGCAAATCTGATGGTAAGAGAGCTTCGAGAACAAAATCATATTGTCAATATTGTTATACTCCAAAAATGACACATAAGCTCCTTGTCACAATGATGTTCTTCACTTGGATCATCACTGCCATGTCCACTTCAGGATATTTCAATTCTACATGTGACAAGCAAGGTTTAGAGTACACGTCGACATGGTTAAACTTATCAAGGTCAAATATATTGGCTGGTAAAACAACATACACTCAAGGAAGAGAGGAAGACAGAGGAACCGTTTTTGGTTTCTATTTTGAGTTTCTATTTTTAAAAAATAAAAAAACTGCATAGAAAGAAAAACATAAATAAAAAAAATAGTATAAAAATCAATAAAATGTACAAAAACAAAATAAAAAAGAAATAGCAAGCTGAAGCAAACAGGTTCTAAATGATAATTGCTGTGAATAAACTAATTTTGTTTGGTTAAGCATCTGTTTTCGTTTTTTATTTGTATTTATATTAATTTTATGTAATTTGTATTTTTGTGTTATTTTTTAAATTGTATATTTAATTTATGTATTTTTTAATTTTAATACTATTTTCTATATTTAGAAAAATAAAATAAAAGATAGAAATCAGAAATGCTAACAAATCAGTCCTAAAAAGCATGCTTATTTATATAAACTTATAAATTTAAATTCTAAACAATTAAACTCTTTAATATTTAATTTAAATAAGAATTATAATTAATAATTTTAATTTAATTCAATTTAAAATATAAATTTTTATTGATATCTTCTCCTTATTCACTATTATTAAACCTAAATAATTTGAAATCATTTAAAATGTAAGCCATACTCCAAAGTCTCCTTAGTATATCGAAGAATACTCTTTACTTCTTTCACGTGAGTCAAAGTTAGAGTTTCCATATAACGACTAATAATATTAAAGGGGTAACTAGGGAGCCATTAATGGTAGCCTCCTAGCAGCCCTCATATGGGGTCTGTATAAGCTCCACATATTTTTATATACAAAAATTTAACTTTGTCCTTCCTCTGCATTCATTAGTTCAAGAGTAAAAATGTCAATTTATTTATTTAAATGTGCATTTCCACTTATACCTTTAATTTCAATTGAAAATTATAAAAAATTCATTTAAAAATTATCAAAGAGCCCTTAGGGGCCACGAGAGGCTATCCCACTAATAACTCTCTAGTTATCTCCTAATATTAATCCCATAAAAAATATCTTGCCTTTTATAAGTCAAAAAACACAGCATTTCAACTAGCCTCACAAATAGAGTTGGATTTACCTGTTTTTTATTGTCAAACTTAAAAAAACTTGATTATACATTTTACTAGTGTAGCAACCTAATTGACTTTATCCATTTCAAACTTTAAAATTGCTTCAACATAAGTTTTCCATGAGAAAAAAATTCCTTCTCCACTCTACTTCACTTTAACTCTAAGATAATAAGCCATAAACTTCAAATCATTTATCTCAAATTCTTCAGTCATCTTCTTTTTAAATTCTTCAAATATCATCAGGTTACTACAAATAAACATACATAATTTCTCCATCCTTATTCTCCTTGGCATACAAGGCATGTTCATATAAACACTTTGAATTTTTGTGTGTGAAAATAATCATCAATACATGTGTGTTAGGCCCTTGGGGCTTGTTTAAGACCATATGAGGTTTTATTCAACTTCAACACCTTGTCTTCTTTTCCTTCAACAATGTAACCTAATGGTTTCTTATTATAAACTCTTCTTTTAAAGTTCCAAAAAAATGTGGATTTTACATCCATTTGATAAAATTTTCATCTCTATTGAGCTGCCAATGAAATAATTAGAAAAGCAAGCCATTGCAGCAAATAATTCATCATAATCAATTCCAGTATTCTTGGTGAATCCATTTTTGAAAAGTCAATTTTATACTTCTCCTATTTCATTTTTATTCACTTTATAAATCAACTCTATTGTTATAGATAGCCTCCCTTCTGGAAGATCAACCAATTTTTAAGCATAATTCTTTTTGATGGTTTTCATCTCTTCATCCATACAAAATCTCCATTTTTTTTATATCTTTGATAGCATTTTCAAAAGTCATAGGTTTTGTATCTACTAATAAATATAATATGGAAAAAATCATTTATTTCTTTAGTTGCTTCATAAATTTCATATAAACTTCGCATATGACGTGACCTTTGGGGGGAACTTTGTGGAAATATAGTCACTTGAATTATTTGAACTGCATGTGGAGGAGTGGTATAATAACCATAATAGTTTGATCCTAGTACTGATCTACATTAAAAAATTTATCAAAGTAAGGAATTTATAATTTTCATTATGTGGAAAGTTCCACTCTTAAGACCCTTCTTCATCGAACTCAACATCTCTAATAATGATAGTTCTTCTATTTTGGGAATTGTAAAATTTATACTTATTTGAGTTTTTTTCATAACTAACAAATACAAACTTCTAACTCTTATCATTCAATTTGCTTCTTGTCTCATCAGAAATAAGAACATCACTGATACTTCTTTGGTTTTCTTCCACTTCATGTATTTTGTAGTCATTTGCATCGACTTCTTAGTGGGAATTTAATTACTCAAATACATTATATATGCCTTCCAAATACACTATATATGCTACTCCTTCGGCCCAAAATCGCGTTGGTATCTTCTTTCTCTTCAACATACTATAAATCATGTTAAGAATGGTTTGATTTTTATACTATATAATTCCATTTTATTGGGGTGATCTTGTCAAATAATATCAAATGTCAACATATTCGTAGAATTGATTAAATTTATTTTATGCGAATACACCTCCTTGATCAATTTGAATTATTTTGATTAGACAACTACTTTCATTTTCAATAAAAGCTTTAAATTTCTTAAATACTTCAAATGCTTTAAAAATATAAACCTTTCCATATAAACTTGGTTTGAGAGGACCAAATAAATCAATATATATCAATTCAAGTGGCTGTAAGGCTTAAAAGAGAGACTCCATAAGAAAACTTGTCCTGAGATGCTTACCATACATATAACCTTAACAAATCTGATTAAGATGACTTATAAAAGACAAAATTTACACCAAAATTTCTTGGGCAACAGCTCTAATAACCCAAAATACAAGCGACCTATCTTAAGATGTCATAGCCATGATGAATCTATTATAGTAGCCTTCAAACACTTAGGACCGTCTTTATTGATTTTGAATCTAAACATTTTATTCTTTAATATTAACACTTTTTTTTATATAAATCTCCCTTTTCCATTTCTTATGCCCAACCCAATCTTACTCATCTTCATCTTATTTTCTTTCTTTAAAAGCTACTTAATACTTAATATGTTTGTTTTCAAAGATTTTTCATAAAAAACATGAGATATAAATTAGTGATTTCTATTCTTCAATCTATTTAGAATTTCTCCTTTACCTACGATTAAAACCTTAGTTTTATCACCAAAATAAATATTATGTTTAATAGATTCATCAAGACTAAAAAATAAATCTTTATTACTAGTCATATGAGTACTAGCTCTTAAATTGAGATTCCAAAACTCCTGTTTCCTTTCTTCATCATCATTTCAAGTTGGATAAAAGGAAGAACCTTCATCTTCATTGCCTTAATAAAATTTACTTTTTCCTCTTTATTTGAATTCCATCTAAAAATTGTTAAATAATAATAAATTCTTTGACAAATATAGCATTGTACATTGGACCTTTAACCACAACCTCTATAAAAATGAATCACCTTTACCACATCCTCTTGATTTTTGTTGTTGAGAATTTGGCTTTTCATTATTAGAAGTATTTTTGCCTACTCTGCCTCTTCCATGACTTCTAGGAATCTAACCTCAACTACTATGTCTTACTCTTCTTTAACCTTGCTATTGCATATCTTTTTTTTTTATTATTCAAATTCAACTTTTCTTGCAACTTTTTGGAAACTAATTCTTCTCTTTTATCCATTCTTTTTTCATAAGCTTGCAATGAACGTGAAAGTTAATATATAGAAATTAACTCTAAATCCTTTTAGTCTTTGATGGTAGTCACAATATATTCAAATTTTAAAATCAATGACTGAAGATTTTTTTTTCAAGTACATAAACATCTTCCATAATCTTTTCATATCTCTTTAATTAATTAACAATAGTCAAGGCTATATTAACATACTCTTCTATATATTCGAAATCCTTCATTTGAGACTTTCATATTCACATCTCAAGTTTTAGAGACACACCTTAATTACTTTGTCTTTCCCTTTAAAATAAATTTGTAGAATCTTGCACAATATTTTTTCTATAGTTGTAGAAGAAACCCTTTAAAAAATGCACTCATCCAAGCATATATGGATAAGAGTAAGTTCTTTTTAATCTTTCTTTCTAGCCTTCTACAGAGGTTCCTTTTATGCAGTAATCAATGTCTCCTCATTCTTTGGTTGGTTACATCCTTTCTATGTAGTTTCCCACACATTTTGTTATTTTAGCAAGGCTTTCATTCTAACATACTAGTTGTCATAATTCTTCTTGGTGAGTTTTGAAAATTAGAAGGGAAACATTCTATTCATCATGTTTTTCTATCCTGCATATAAATAGTAATTTCTTCAAGAGAGCAACTTTTTAGAGATCTAATCTAGCTATCACTAGGGTAATTTTAAGGACTGTAAGATTTACTTTGAAAAACAAAACTGCATATTTGCTAATTACTCTTTGTTTCTAGGTTTTGTAGGATAAGTGTTTAATGTAATGTCTAAAAGAAGGCTTTGAATTGATTCTGCTGCTATTAAATTGATAAAAAATACCATAATGTAGGATAACAAAACAACACATATGTAATGAAGAGAGGAAATAGAGGATAAACATAGGGTATTAAAAGCTAAACTATAATCTTATTGATAATGACCAAGAAATATACCCATTTATATAGGCTTATAAATTTAAATTATAAAAAACTAAATTATCTAGTATTTAATTTGAATAAGGACTCTAACTAAGATTCTCAATTCTATCTAAATCACAATTTTATATTCTAACTAAAAGTATTAAGTTTAGAATGGTTATGTGAAATAATTAAGATATATTGTACTTATAACTAAATTGGACATACTGTAATAAGAGAACACCAGCTAATAAGATAAAAGGGGAGAGTAAGAAAAAAAGCCAGTGGTTACAGTGAGGGATGGTGGGGGAAATGGAATCAATGGACTTTATTTTTGTATCTTGTTTTTATTATCTAAGAGCAATAAGTAAGGAGCATTTTATTTCTCTCAGTAGATACTGAAACAACAATGGTGTCTCTATAAAAGAATGACGACATTCACTCAAGTATTCCGGTTTGCTTCAAGCATAATGAATGCATAGGTTATCTTTAATATGACTGTTAGGAGGCCTTAAATCATATATTGGGCTTTAGAAAGTAAGAATTATAATTTTTTAATGTTATAATCTAATTAGACAATTGTTTGTGGAATTATGTTTATAAAAAAAAATAAAGTCTAATTAGAAAATGATGTTGAACACAAACAACTTGGAAATTTAAAGGCATCATAATCATCATCCAATTTATCATACATTCAAAACTAAGGAGATAAAAAGTAAATAAAATGTTTGATTAAGTTATAAAAAAGAAAAGAAAAAGAAAAAGAACTTAAAAAAGGGTTAAGAGAAAATAGTAAGAACCCTACTCAAAATACCTTAATAAATTTGATACCATATATTCTCAATTTTATAGCACTGTGATGTCTCCTTGTTCATTATCTTTGGCGTATGTTGGACGAAACATAATAACATTGGTTTTTGATAGCTCGTCGTAAACTAACAAATAATAAATCTAACAAAACCTTACTATCTAATGGGGTGAGCTAGGATCAAATCCACAAGGAGTTAGACAGCATTAAAGCTATTTCTATTGTTGCACTAAAGGAAAATAAAAAGAAATAAAAACCTCTGGCTTTGTTTTTGCAAAACTAAAACAAATATAAAAGGAAACTAACAAAAACAAAAGAAATAAGTAAGAGTATAGAATAAAAACAAACACATATCAATAAAGGAAAGCTGGACAAAATATATATCTGGGATTTATTACTTATTGTTAGCCCAATGGCACTCAAGAGGGGGGGTGAATTGGGTGTTTAAAAACTTTTGCGAAATTTAAACTCTTTAAACACCTAAGGCCAAGTTAAACAATATGAAATTCTTTAACTTAAATGGAATGCCAAGCTATG
>JAOXYD010133140.1:0-10916 GCA_028565735.1 Pinacopodium congolense | reverse complement strand
TTTGCATTAACATTTCATATTAGGTTGAATATTGGTTTAGTGATTGTATTTAGTTTTCCAATTGAATTAAGTTGATAATTTTGAGTTTTCAAAAAAATTTTAATACCCAATTCACCCCCCTCTTGGGTGCCATATGACTTACATCGTCGTTTTCTACTTTCACTTAGAATTTTTACAAATACCTTCGCTACGTAATTTCTCACCATTTTCTACCAATACTGAAATTTGGCACTTGGTTCAATTTCCAGTTGTAATTGATGAGCAATTATTGCATTTAAAAAATTATGGGTGTTGTTGAAGTCGATTAAGACCTACAAAGGCCTCCCATTAATCATGGCGCTCACCTACATTATTTGTGGCTGAGGGAATCTAGTGATGGCAAGCAGCGAGATTTCTGTATTTTCAAGCCACTCCACTGCTGTTTCTCCTTTCCCCTATTCATCATCATCCTCCACATCTAAAAATAAGAGTTTTTTGCACTTATGTGTGCTGGTGAATGGCTCATCGCAATTGAAACAATTTCCCCTAGCGCCTTTACGCCATTTCTTCTCTAGAGATCCTCTTGATCGCGCAATTGGATTGTGACATAGTGGTGGTGGTAGTGCACTCAATCTGTCATCCCCAAATCCTAACTCTCAGTGACGTTTTTCTTTCATAAAGTCTTACTAAGTTAATATCTGAAGTAAGGTCTTGAGGGCTTTGGACCTCAAATTCAATTTGAATGTGCTCAATCCCACTTATGAAAATTTCTACCTACTACTTAGTGGTTACTAACCCCACTCATGATAATAATTGCTCAAAACACCTATGATATTCTTGCATTGAACTTGTTTGTTGTAATTTTGCCAATCTCCTGAGTTTGCTTCTTAGAATAGGCTGCTCAAACCTCAATTGGTTGCACTCTTTAAATTCTGCCCATGATAAATTTGGTCAATCATCATCTAACTTTAAAAACTATAGTTGCGTGTCCCCTTTAAGGTGAAATGATGCAAGTTCCACCTTTTCTAATTCTATGGTTTGTTTGTGCCGAAAGAAATGTTCACAGTGGCAAATCCAACTTAATGGATCATTTTTTCCATTGTAACACGGAAAATTAAGTTTTGAGTACTGTGAAATGAAAGTAGACAAATCTTGTTGGCCTTGTGACCTTTTTATAGCATTGATTTTTCCTTGATACTGACTACCCTCATCTTCAAGTGATGTCTTCTTGAGATGGGTCGCTTCTAGCTCTTTCACCAAAACCTCTAGTTTTGTCGAGAGCTACTATTGTTCAATGCGTGTTTAGAGGTGTTCAACTTGATCCTAGGTTTGGTCTTATTGCTTAATGAAGGCTTTGAATCACTGCAAAAATATGTCCCCCATGTTTAGCTCTAGTACAAGATTGTTATGGTCTCTTAAAATAGATTGAGTCATAGGGCAATTGATAAGAGTTTTCCCTTCACTAGTTTCCACTAATTGTGGCTTAGCAGTCCTTTGAATTTGGTGTTTATTTATGGCTAATGATAGAAGCTCGTTAAGAGAGAACTTCACGATCTCAAAAATAGAACAAAGTTTTTTTTTCTATAGTTGATAATTGATGCCCTTATTATTCTCAGAACTTCAAAATATGTACAAGTGAATTTCCAATAGTAATAAGAAAATAAAAGACCCACGAACAACACAATTGCCTTAACTAATTGACAATTAGAGTTCTACCAAAATTGAAAAAAAAAACCAATTAAACTAATGACTTGAACTGAAACAAATAAAACTAACAGATGATGAAATAGAATTTAGCCATGTGTTCCTTATTCCTTGACCTCTTCAACACATCATGACATTTCCACATATTGTTGATGGATTTTTCTCACTCTACTACCCATTTCCAACCTAACTCCTTTAAAAAAAATCCATTACCTACTTACTAGACACCTTCTTAAGCGATTCATACACAAACAAGCTAGAAAGGGAACCAAAATCAAAAGTCAAAACTCATCGCTAATTCAAAGGACTTTCATAATCAACTCAGCTTATGAGTTTCTTGCATCAATAATCACATGATTCATTTCCATTCCAACTCTAAAACCTCACAAAACTAGAATCAAAGAGAAGGAATTAGAACTCACTGAATTTTAGTAAAAAATTCTCTGGCAATGCTATCTCTAACTCTGATGCTACCAAGAGATTGATAAATAATAGTAGTTAATAAGAAAAATGAGAAGAAGAAAACAAGCGACAGTGAAAGATTAAAGCATTTGGAATAGCCATTTGAAACCAAAATTGAAGTTGATTAGGAAAAGAGAGAGACAATATAAAAGCTTCTGGAAAAAGATTTTGAGGTGTTATTTCTATCGGACTAAGCTAAAACCCAAACCCCATCGGAGTGGATGTTAAGCATGATAAACATAATTTTAAAAAGCTAGAATTGGCATGCCCTGCATTAGTTTCTTCACATTGAGTGGAATAAGAAAATATGAAAAACTGTGTATGTGAAAGGAAATGGATAAGTTTGAGTCTAATTAAGTGATCATGCTGTCATCGACTAGTCATTCAATCATTATGTTCAGAGGGACTAATTGCACCATATTTCAATCATGAATTAAAGGAAAGAATTTTCCTGATATTTTTATTACTCATAAACCACTTTTTTCATCTTCAGTAGTTTAGTTATATTGAGAATTCTTTTAATATCATATCGTTGTTTTATAATAAAATGCAATAAATCGTCAAATTTCACTTACTGTTATTGGATAACTATATTCCGTGTTGAACGCAACACAACTCATTGGTAATTCTTTTCTTGGTACAAAAGCTTTTTGTTGATTAGGTACGCGAGAAAGCAGCGGTGTCATAATTTAAAATATACTAATGATTATCCCATTTTTAGAATATACTGCTATAAACCTCATCTTTTTCATAAAAATATCCACCAATAGCATTTGTGTGACCTTTTTTTTGTTTTTTTTTTGTAATCTGTTTGAGGGAAGTTTATGCTTACGATATAAGACTGTGAAAGGACATCCAAGAAGTCTACGATTTTTATTCGCAATTGCAAATACATTACGTTTACTGGTAGGCACAATAATTATCAGTATTTATTTTCAAAAAATAATATCAGTATTTGTTAAATCAAATTTTTTTAGATAAATGAAATAATTAATTAATTTTATATAATTAAAATTTAATCTTTAATTACAATTATAATTAAATATATTTCTTAATTAATTAAAATTAATATAATAATTTATTTATAATATAATACTTATTAATTAAAAGTATTTAAAAATATTTTGATATAATATTTTTTTAATTTTATAATTTAATTAAGAAGTTGTTAATATTTCAATTTTCATTTTTGTACCAATTGATACTATTGGATACAGACTCATTTATAATATATTTTAATATGATAATTCAATATAATTCAACATTCTTTAATGGTTATAGTAGAAAATACATAACACTAATCTTACCAATCGAAGTCCAGCTCCAGGTGGTTAATGGAATCTCAGATTCTCAATCGCTTTAACTTCCAAGGAATGCAATTCAATAGGGTACATGATGTCAATTAAAAAAATTAATCTTTACCGATTATAAAGGGGACGGCTTATACGTGTTATAATTAATAACAACAAAATTAACAAAATTCTATTGCATCTTTTAATTTTTCTTTTTCGATATTATTTTTCTATAGTTTCTATTCAATTTCTTTGGTCTTTTTTAGGGGTTATTTTATTCTGATTTTTGTTTTTATTTTTTTTATTTTTTTTAAAAAATAAAAAATATAGTTGATTGATATTTATAATAAAAAATTTAAAATAAAAGCATTCAGATTTATAATAAAGATAGTGATAATTAAATATAATGTATATTTAATTTTTTATATGAAAATAATCTTATACACCATAAAAATTCACATTAGTTAATATTATATTAATTATTTAATACAAAAATCTCTTTTAAAAATTTGTTTTAAAACATAAAACATATATTTTATTTTATTTTATTTTTTATTTTAAAAATAAAAAATCAATACAATAACTACATTTCTTTCTTAATTTATATATTTAAAAAATTGAAATAAAAAACTAAAACACAAAAATAAAAAAAACAATAATACAGTACAGAAATCAAAAATAAAAATACAATAATTAATACAAAAGCATAATAATTACAACAAAAAAAATTATAATTTACAATCTAATTTAACATCCCTAACTGATCTTATGTTTACATGATTCAATCCACTCGTGAGAAGTCAAAAAAAATATGTCAACAGTTTTTAGTCTGAGATGAGAATTTAATCTGAAGGAACAAACCTGTCTTGTATGACGAGTCAAATATTGATCAACATTGTCACTTTAACCGTCGTCCCGATACAGGATTTTACAAGTTAATTTGTGTATTGAAATAAATGAAAATCATTCAATTTGTACAAGGTACGAGCAAAATTTTTTACTAAGTTCTTAATTTGTGTCATTAGCCTTACGTTTGTCTTTCAAAGTTTTCATATGTTTAAATTACATTATCTTGTATCTGTTTGAAAATTATAAATTTAAGGTAGACTAGCTCTGTTCACGATTAGATTTTTAATCGCTTAACTGTTGGTTTAATAATTAGTGGTTACGATTTAAAATTTTTAATCGTAATTAACGGTTCTAAACTGTAACCGTAACTATTATTAATAATCTCGGTTACGGTTAAATTAATTTAAAAACCGTGAATCAGTGGTTAAACTGACAGTTATAAACTGTTGATCAATTAATTAAAAAATTAAATAAAATTTAATTATATATTTAAAATATATGTAAAATTTTATTTGATAGAAAGATGTATTATTTTAAAAAATAAAATAATTATAGATTAAATATATTATTTAAAAGAGTAAGAAAAAAGATGTTATAATTTTTTGCGAAAGAAATTATATTGATAAAAAATATAATTATAGTAATAAAAAAATATATGTAACCGTACTAAAAATCGTAAATTGTAGGGTAATTTTCAAACATACCTAAAGAACACGATTTGAGAATTAGTTAGACCGTGCATGCATATATAGTTGAGACCTTACATGTAAATATAGCCAAAGACTAGGCAAATACGATTGAAACCGTGCATGACCGTGCTTGCATGCATGCACGGTTTGACCGTGCTTTTTGATCGTGCTCTTGGATCGTGCTTTGCCATAGCATGGTCTCAACTGTGACAGATCATGCTTGCATGGACAGTTTGGCTGTGCTTATAAGTACGGTCTAAAAAATTTTTAAATTTTTTTTATTATTATTAAATTGACGGTTAAACCGTAATCGATAGTTTTCAAACCGTAACTTAAACCGTAAACTAACGGTTAAATTAAGGTTTATAAATTTTTATAAACCGTAACCAGCAGTTTATTAACCGTGGTCACGTCTAAGGCAGAGTTTTAATTTTGAAACAAAATTTATTTTTATTTCTTAAAATAAAACCACAAAATTTTAAATAAAGAATTATGGTAAATAAGACTCTTACTTTGTAAACCAACTAAAATATCCATTCTTGTTGACGGTGATTTTGACAAAAAAATGAGACGCAAATATACAATAATTATAGATGAAGCTTTGTATTGTAATGCTTAAAAAAGTTAACCCTAATTTTTAATGCATTTTGGTAGAAGAAGAAGAGAATGGATTAAAAAAAGAAATAATAAATAAAGCGTGAAAGTGGGAAATTAGAGAAATAAAGAAGAAATTACTTAGATACAATACAAAAAAGAATCTATAAATAAAATTTTTTGTATATAAATAATAATCTTAACATAAATTAAATTATTAATTATTAATAATTATTTTTTAATTTCCTAATTAAGACATATTAACAAACATTGGTATATTTTTCTAATATCATGCTAAAGATTACAATTTTTTAAAACTGTTTAATTATTTTTTTTAAAATTAATTTTAAAACTAAAAATTTTCATGAAATTCTTTTTTTCTCCAATTAACTTTAAAATATCTTAATTATTCGTTGAATAAAAAGACTAATATTGTTACAATAGATAAAAAGTAATGAGACGATAATAACCTATGATAATCTTGTGAAATAAGTGAAATTTTCACTAAAAATAAAGATTTTATAAAAATTAAAATGTACATGAATTATGCGGTTTTCAGTAATTAATATTTTCTGAAATAAAAAAGATGAACGGCTATAAGAAAATATCAAGAAAAATACTCATCTAACGGTAGCCACGCCAATCAATTTGAAAAAAAACGACGTGTCAGGCAGAAAAACTAAATCCCACCTCTTCAGAGTTCAGGCCCCAAACGCACAAACTCAGTAATAAGGATCCTGGTTAATGACCAAAATAACCAAGAAACTCCGAAGAACTTCAAAACCGCCCACTCTTTCACTCTGCCCTTTTCCTTCACTTTATATATAAACTACGCTTCCCGGCGATTTCTAAAACCAAGCTCACAAACAAATAGAAAACGTGAACCTCTCTGTCCATAACTTTCCTGAAGAAATAAAGAAAATAAGAGATTTTCGAGAAATAAACAAGAGAAGAGCGAAGATCGAAGTGGAGGAGCTTGGTGATTTATTGATTGATTGATCTGAGGTCTCACATTCTTGCTGTTTGAATCGATTCAAATGGTGTTTTCTCGAGAGAGTGTGAAAGAGGGTGGTGTTGTTCATAATATGGCCATGGGACCTGAGAAATCCAAACCACCACTTCACAACTTCAATCTTCACTTGAAGTGGGGCAATCAGAAGTACCTCCGATGTAAACTTCCCTCCGCCGCAGGAGGAGTTTCTGACGATCGTCATCGGACTACCCGATTTCCGCCGCCTGCTCCTCGGAGTTCTGACGTCCTCCGGTTTAAGACCTTGAAGCCACAGAGAGTTGACGGTGGCGAGGAAGGGATCGAGGCCCTTAGGGAGAAGATCATGCTCGATCTAAAGACGACGGCGGAGAGGATGAAAGACGCTATTTTCAGGAAGGAAACGGCCGAGGACGGTGACGGCGAGGAGGATGAAGGTGATGATGATATGCATGTGGAGGAGGAAAGACCTGCCCGTCCGATGAAGAAAGTGGGGACGTCATCGTCGTCGTCGTCGTCAGCTGCGTCCGCTGCGATGGCTGCAGCAGCGACGGTGGTGGTGGTGGAAAAGGACGCTGAAGTGAGACCATGGAATCTGAGGACGAGGAGAACCGCGTGTAAAGTGGCAGTCGGTGAAAATTCGGTTGCCGGAAACGGGTTAAACATTGAGGAGAAGAGAGTGTGTATTAGCTCGCCGTTTAAGAGTGACGTCGCGAAATCTCCAATGACGAGAGGAGAGAAGAGGGAGAGAGGAGCAGGGGAAGAGAAGGAGAAGGAGAGACCAAAGTTTTCAGTTTCCTTATCGAAGAAAGAAATCGAGGAAGATTTTATGAAGATGTTAGCGCAAAGACCTCCTCGAAGACCCAAGAAACGGCCGAGGAATGTTCAAAAAGTGATGGATGTAAGTCAAAATATGGAACTTTTTATTATGTTTTGTTTTAACCAAATCAGGTTTGGGTTTGGAGATTAATGGCATCTTCTTCTTGGCAGACTCTTTTCCCTGGATTGTGGTTGACAGAGGTTACCGTTGACATGTACAAGGTGCCGGAGCTTGCTGATAATGCAAAGGTAAATTCTATTTTGTTTATTGAGAAATTGTTGCTGGGAAAATTGTGGATTTGAGTGGAAAAGATTTAAACTCAAATGTTGCTGTAACTATCTTTTGTTTTGGTTGGTGCATTGATGGAAATTTAGGTAAATTGTGAATTGATTTCAATTCTGTTCCTGATTTAAGCTGATTTTGTTAAAGTTTTTGTGTTCTTGTGTTTTTGGTTGCAGAGGTGACAGACCAAGGGTGTCGTCTAATGGGAAATCCCAGGTTTCAAGGTTTAGTGTTTCTCTTTTAACTGTTGGTGACTTGTAACCTGATGAATGGAATGGTTACGAGAATAGAAGACCATCTTTATGATTTAGGATTTTGATACTTGTCTTTCTAAGTGTTTAGAAAGAATTTGATGGTAATTGTAGGTGTTGTAAGTTGAATTGATTTTAAATTCTAGTTTCGTAATAAAATGATTCGTTTCTTCATCATCTTTTTTTTTTTTTTCCCCTCCCTAATCTCCATCAGAATGAAGGTGATGTGGAACCTGCAGCTTTGGTGGGTGTGTGTTTTTATTAGTTGTTTACAGGGCATGTTTTTGTAGAATAAAAGAATTAACAGCGTTTCTAAGGTTCCAATCCTTCGCTACGTTAACCTTTTGTTAAAGGAACATTTGCGGGATTCAAAGGTCTTATGAAAGAAACGTAACAAGTTTTAGCATGCAAGAGAGTTTCTAGAACACGATGACAGAAAGAACAAGAACAAGAATCATCTGTACCCTTTTTTTCATGTCCCCTTTATGTCCCCTCTAATAAAATTATCTGTGGGGTCCATTATATATAAATATAAAATATAAATATGATGGACCCCACAGGTAATTTTATTAGGGGGGATATGAAGGGGACATGAAAAAGAGGGGACAGGTGATTCTCACTCGCTGGTTGTTAGTTGTTACAACTTACAAATGGGTTCCTGATTTTTTGTCGGATGGGAAGATTTGGTCATCGCCATGGCTGTAACTAAATTGTCTTGCAGAAATAAAAATTCATCAAAGACACAAGTGTATAATTCTCCTGTTTAGTTGTTAATGTCATCACTTATACAAAAATATCTAAAATATCTCTTATATATTAATAAATAATTTTAAATTTATAAAAATATTTTAAATAT
Organism: Pinacopodium congolense; assembly: GCA_028565735.1. Taxonomy (NCBI): domain Eukaryota; kingdom Viridiplantae; phylum Streptophyta; class Magnoliopsida; order Malpighiales; family Erythroxylaceae; genus Pinacopodium; species Pinacopodium congolense. Next base: position 2,150 of record JAOXYD010133140.1, on the reverse strand, counting down.
TTTCTCTTGTAATGATTTTTAAAAAGGGTTACTGAATATTTTCCTGTAAGAGTCTTGTTAGGGAATTTTGTCAAAATATCTCTTTTGCATCAATAAATTATTTAAAAGAATGAAAAATATTTTATAACGGTCAGTAAAAAAGGACCACCATATATATTTGTGAAAAATAAACTTGTCCCTTTGAAATTAGGGTTCATGTAATGGAAATGAAGATACCCTTGTAAGATTATGGTCATGGTCATAGTCAATTAAGGATTCGTTTGGTATTGTTATTTGTTATAATTTTTAGTTGTAATTTTTATATTTTTTTATTAATTTTTGTGTTATTTTCAATTTTTATGTTATATTAATATATTATCTTTTTCGATTTTTATACTATTTTTCTCAGTTTCTGTGTTTAAAAATATGAAAAATCAAAATCAAAGAATGAAGCCATACAAAACATGGCTTAAAATTGTCTTATAAAGATAGGGATTTATAAAGACTCAACATGTGTGTGGTGAGAAAAAAAAAATTTCGAATATCTCTTATATATTAATAGATAATTTAATGTATACAAGGATATTTAAATATTTTTATTACAATGATCATTACAAGAGTAACCAAATATTTTCTTTCTTGAAAAATCAACTTGCCCGTTTGAGATTAGGGTTCGTGCAATGGAAACGAACATACCCTTTGGAGATTAGGTTTAATGGAAGTGAAATTAGAGGGGGAAAAAAAAAACAGTGTTCTAATTGGCTATGACATGGAGATTAAACCAAGACTCTGATTTTGGACTAATGGAGAATTGATTTGGTGGTGCTGTTGATAGAGACATTAGGGGTTAAGGACAAATAAATGTTGACAATTATAAGGGTTTTGTGGAAAATCCAAATTCTACGGCCATAGATCATGACCTTGGTCGGTTCAATTGCATCTTAAAGTGATGTAGTTTTAAGGGTTCTAGAGAAAATTTGTGTTTGGAATGTTTGAAGTTTTGTGTATCGTATCTCATGAAAAAATATGTCAACATTTTTATGTTAGTAAATATTGACTTTAACATACTAATACCTCCAAAGTTTCAAATACCAGCCGAAAAATAGAATAAAAATAGTATATTTTGTATTAAATTTGTATACTGATCAATATCAGTAGTTTTCATTGGTACCGACTAGTACTGACTGATATGACGTATTTCGGTACAATACTATTTTAATATTGGTCAGAACATGTCATACTAACTAGTATCGAAATCTAAAAAAAAATTTAAAAAGTTTTTATTTTTTTTATTTTAACCTTTTGAATTTAAATAACTGATTTATAATTTTAAAAAATTATTCGAAATGATATCAATATTATCCAGTTTCAATATAATACTATTTTAAAATTAAAACTAATACTGATATAAGTACGTGTATTCAAAACTTTGAATAAGTCACGTTCCAAGTTGTTATTGTTCCTTTCTTTTTTTTTGGCTAAGAATAATTGTATTATTATAAAGAGTATGATTAAATTTTAAGAGCAACACTACCTCTTTATGATCTGATGTTAAAAAAATTTTAATATTCTTTAAAATTTTACAAAGACAGAATGTATCTAAAAAAAATTTATATTCTTCTATGTGATAGAATTTATGGATTATTATTAACTAAAAAACTCTAATTAGAAATAATTTCATTGTACTGCATTTTCGAATGTTCATATATTATGAGATTATATAGTGAAAATAACTACACAGAAATCAACTAAATCATTATTTTATTTAATCTTCGTTAATACCAAACTACATTAAAGAGCAGCATATGGACACCATTAGTTTGTTTAAGAAACAAGACATCGTATTTCATGAGCGTACATTTATCATCTAGTGGTGCAAATTCATTAAGGAAACCAAATTGATTATTTCTGTCTTTTCAATCTAAATCTCGACCGATGATAATTTAATATGTCAGCAATTGAAATAGGGTTTTTAACCCGACATGTAAGCTCCACATGGACATGAATGAAACAGACAACAAGAAGGAAAAATGGAGAAATAATGACTTTATTTAGATTCGTTTTGGTTTTTAATTTTAATTTTTTATTTTTTTAAATAAAAAAATTGATAAAAAATATTAATACAATATAAAAATTAATTAAAAAATACAATAATTCATATAAAAGTATAA
>JAOXYD010133121.1:0-10916 GCA_028565735.1 Pinacopodium congolense | reverse complement strand
ATTAAACATAATAAGATATCAATTTAGCAATTAAGCATTGAATTATGGGTCATAATTTAACAAATTAACCATTAAAACTATATTAATTTGACCCCTAACAGTACACTAATTTATTCAAAATAGCAAAACATAACAAATTTAAAAGAAAGCATGCTGAAAGAAAACATACTAAAAGCATGTCAAAAACACACCAATTTATTGGAAGCATGCCATTTTACATCTACGATTGGGTTGCCTCATAACAAGCACTTCTTTAAGGTTTTTCATCCTAGGTCCAATACCTAACTTCTCATCTTTATCCTTTGAATAATGACAAACCAATTTCAAAAAATTTCATATACCAATCAGTAGGTTCCTAAATTCATAATTACTTCCTTGAATAAAGCATCTTGGTAAAAATTATAGGTATAAAACTTCCACTCATTAATTAAAAGCTATAAAACCTATAAAATCTATGGTCTCAAATGCTACCTTGGACTCTTCCATACCCTTAATTTGCATAACATGTTCACCTAACTCAATTACCGGCTCCTCACTAAATATGTTATCAATTATGCACTTAATAGCCTATTCATTACTCATAAATTCAACAGCTTCCAACTCAATATTTCTTAAAGCCAGTGTAGGTTCTCCACTATCTCCTTCTAGCTCACTTAACTTGACATGATTAGTGTCCCTAATTGATCTTAATATTTCCTCCATGGTTCTTTGATCATATTCAAGTTGCGACTCATTAGGAAACAATAAAGATTGCTTAATGCAGCCTTATAAAGCCAAAAATAATTAGGGTGATCAATCTAACTAAAGGTGCAATCATCTAAATTTCTAAAATACTATTGATCATGAAACGGTAAAGGTTGTTCAAAATAAGATGGAGTCAGCCAAGAATAGTCAGGGTATTCTAATGAATCATGGGTATAGGTATCAAATTGTTCAAATGGTTTGTCTAACTATCACCCCATCCGGCTTCAACATCAGGCTTATACCATTGGTAATCATACCAATGGTCCTATTGCTTCCACATCTTATTGATGACTAATTTAAGTCACCAAAAGACAACTCTTTGCACAAATAAAGATGGAAAAAAAAGAAAAGAAAGAAAGAAATTGCTAATCTAAACATATATAAGAAAAAAAACGCAGGCAACAAATCTCTAGAGTAATTGACACTAATATAATCCTAATATTACAATTACACTTCCATGGCAATGGTGCCAAAAACTTGATTGCGATTACTCATGCTTAAAATTAGATTAAATAAATTGATCTTTTAAATTAAAAAATTATAATTTATTCAAGATCATCTTTTCAGTAAGTGTATCGATCACAAAAAGTAATATAATGGAGTACATTTAAGACTAAAGTATCGATCTCAAGAGAAAGTGTGGATTTGATGTAAGTACTAGGTCAATTAGATTACAATTATCTAGAGAACTACGGTGGTTTATAAATTAAGAAATTAAAATAAATTTACAAAAACTAAAATAGAAAACTTAGAAAACTTTCAATCAATTATAAAAGAGTTTAAGGTTACATTTTCTTAATTTATTCAGTTTAAACTTTGGTGGTTGATGATTTAATTGATTCATTAGTGATGCTAAATCTAGGGTTTTTCTGATCGTAGATTATCTATTGACTTTATCTTAAATTATCAAGTTAAGATAAGTATTAAGCATTCAAATAAATAAAGATCAAATCACAAATTATTCATAAGGCATCAATTAACAGATTAACCAATTTGAACTTAACTAAAATTACCATTAAGCATATATATTAATCAAAGAACATGAAATAATTAACTTAAGGAATATAAATTTTATTAATTCAAAATAATAACATCATAAAACAAAATTAAGAGTTAGAAATCACCAACTCACATACCTAGATGATGATCTAACTCTAAATCACGATTATGCAGCTTTTGGAAACTTGAAACAAACCTGAAAACTCAAATTACAAAAGATTGAAATGAAAAAAAAATCCAAACTAACTTTGATGTGAAAATTTATTTTTAAAATGTGTTTTTTATCCTAATTCTGATGCCTAAAACGTCTAGAGAGGCCCTCTATATACAATTAAGGACTGGTTGCAAGTTGAAGAAGAAAACAAGCTACAAATATTGAAATATTAGCTGAAAAATTGCATCCTCCACCCACGTATTGGTCTTGGTTTTTCATCATTTATGGGGGTTGATGAATCTTTATAAAGGGGATGGCTAGTTCATCGTTCGAAATTTGATGTTTTTGCTTCCTTTTTGCACAGTTCTTCAAATATTCACATCAATCTACAAATAAAACATTTTAGAAGATAAATCAAACATTCAAGCACCAAAATATTGCCAAATATACAACAAATAGCATCCAAAAACATTATAAATTTCACCCTAACACGAGGGAACAACCTAGGGTTTGAGAAAAAAATATAAATAAAATAAAATAAATAAAATAAAATAAAAAGGAATGGAAACATAAAAATAAAACAAGATAAAACAAAAAAACAAAAAAATGACACCTTAAGAAAAAATAAAATTAAAGAAATTTGAAATAAAATTAAAAATAAAACAAAAATAAATATACAAAAAAATAAATAAACTAAATAAATAAACTAAAATACCATAAAATAAATATAGCATAAAAATAAAATAAAGAATAATAATAAAAATAACAAAAAGTAAAAAAAAATGTAAACGTTTAATGGCATTTAAACATTTAATGGCTAGGTCACTGTTGCATCCCTGTATGGATGCGAGGAGTGTAGCTTTGTCGCTATAGCGACGATTTTTTCAAATTTTTTCTTTAAAATTTTTTTTGAATTTTTTTTATTTTTTAATATAAACTTTTTTGTAAAAAAACAAAGGAAAAATCTTAATTAAACACATAAATCAAAAATTAAACTAACTATGAATAAAAACAAGATAATTTAGGATCCTTAACTTGACCATACTCTGTTTTAGTTTTAAGAAATAAGAGAAAGGAAAGAAAATACTTCCCTTTCTTTTAGTGGAAAGTCTCCAAGGTATAACTTGTCATTATGTCTGTTCATCTTGAATGTTTTTCTTTCAAAACTTTCCAACCTAAGAGCCTTATGCTTGTAATCCAGAGTAACTCAAAATGGTTTGCTCCACTGAGACTTGAATTTACTTATAATCAACTTTAACCTTGCTTTGAGCTTCTTCTTTCTCACCTTAACTACCTTTTCCACTTGTTACAAAGACAATTTTATTGGAATGCTAATAGGTAGTGGTTTTTTCTCAACTAAGAAAGCATGATTCAAGCATAGAAGTAAAGAGTTCAATGTGAGTACAAGTAGTTTCACTAAGAAGAATGGATTATGAGCCTTCATTCATACTAAAATTTCTTGGTTTGGTCTCGCACCTAACTCTTGCTCTCTCTCAACTTCTTCAATGGCTTTAATCATCACTTCTTCCACACGATTCACTTCTTGCACCTAAACATGTTCTTCAACCACATCTATTTTCATGCAACCCCTTCATTTCACTAAGTTTTTCAAGGACTTACTCATGTTAAATTCCACTTGTTCACCCCATTTCTCAGCACTAGCTTTCCTTTATGTACATCAATTAGTTCTCTTCCAGTGTTCATAAATGGTCTCCCCAAAAGCAATAGATCATTCTTTTCTTACTTAAAATCAAACACCATGAAATCTACTAGAATAAAAAATTTTATCCACTTAATAGGTACATTTTCCACCACACTAACTGGCTTCTTAATTGATTAATCTGCCAACTATATAAGCATGGATGTTGGCTTTATGTCTCCCAGCTCTAAATTGTTGAAAATTGACAAATGCATAAGGTTTATACTTGCTCCTAAATCACATAAGCTCCTAAAAAATTTCAAGTTACCAACAACATAAGATATAGTGAAACTCCCTCGATCTTGTAACTTAGATGGTATATGGATATTAATGATATAGTTAAAGCTCTCCATTAAGACCATTATTTGATTGTCTTCCCATGTCCATTTATTTGATAAGATATCCTTGACAAACTTGGATTCCTTGGGCATATTCTTTAAGGCTTCCATAAACGATAAGTTATTATGAAACCTCTTCAATCAATCCAAAAACTTAGCGAATTGTACATCTGTTTGGTTCTCCTTAAGCCTTTGTGTGGACGGTGGTGGAACATAAGACTTCTCCTCCTCCTTTTCTTCTTCTTTCTCTTGGCTTTCCTCATTTGAGCTTTCGGCTAACCCTAACAGCTCCTCTAGTTGTTTCTTGTTATAATTTTGATAGCCTTTGACTGCTTCCTTGGATTGGACTCTATATTGTTTTGTGACTCACCAAACTTCTAGTAGATAATGTATTCGTTGGCTGCCCAATTCAAACCTCCAAATTATGGGTGGAAGAGGCATGAGTCCTTGCTATTTGATAAAAATTTTCCTCCATTGTCTTCTGGCTCTCTTCTTATCTATTAAACTTAGAGTTGAGCATGTCTACGAGCTTGTCTATCTTTGATTCTAGTGCTCTTATATTATTGAAAGCCTGGTGGTCCTTGTGCTCTCATATTGATACCTGCATTGTTAGTCTAAGAAAAGTTTGGGTGGTTCTTTCACCCCTAATTATAAGTACTAGAATAAGGTTATTACCTAGTATCCCTTGAGGTTCTCCTACATAGTTCACCTGTTCTGTCTCATTACTAGCCATCAAGAAGCCCTTTATAGTTACATGACTCTCTTAACCACATAACTTGCATCCATGTTATGCTATTTTTAATTATTGTAATGAAGTAGCTTACAAGATGTTCAATTGTTTAACCAATACTGACATCTGAGCTTATAAGGTAGTCACTAAATCCATAGTAATTAAACCCTTCTACTCCTTAAGAAGTGGTTGCCTACTCCTTTCTGTTGTCCACAGATAACTGTTATTTGTCATCTATTCTTATAGCTCATATGCTGCATCTATTGTCTTTCACATCAGAGATCCTTCAGTTGCTGCATTTATTGTACATCTTGTTTACGAATGTTTGCAGCAAAAATTTCCTAGGTAGAATATGGTGGGGGAAACTCTTATAAAGCTCCTTAAATCTTTCCTACACTTCATACAAGGACTTACCGTCTCTCCTGAGAACTTGTTATCTCCTTGATGATTCTGATGGTCTTTGTCAGTGGAAAGTACTTGGTTAAAAAAGCCTGTACTAGCTAATCCCATGTAGTGATGTTCTCAAGATTCAGAGAATTTAAATAAGCTTTAGATTGATCCTTCAAAGTAAATGGGAATAGCCTCATCCTTACGACGTCTTTTAATAAACCATTGTATCTAAATGTCTTGCAGTCTTATGAAGTTGACTAGGTGAGCATTTGGATCTTCATTGACTAAGCCATAAAATTAAACATTCATATGTAACATGTTCAATAACGCCGATTTATTCTCAAAATTGTTAGCCTAGACTGGAGGTCTTGTAATACCCTATTGATCGGTGTTGAATCCATGCCTCATGAAGTCTATGAGACTGCGTTGGTGCTCATCTTGATTCCTATCTCCTGCCATTATGATTTCTATAGATTCTTAGCACTTCACTTTTCTAAGTTCTCTTTCATGCTTGGTCATTTCTAAAATTTTAGCATCCTCTATATAATTCAAACTTGTCGTCACTCTTATGTTCGTGCACCTGCAATCATGCAAGAAAAGTATAAAAAATCTTTAAATCAAAAGAATTCAAATTGAATAAGATGCTAAAATAACAATCCTCGGTAACAACACCAAAAACTTGTTTTCTAGTTTTAGTTACACTGCAAGTATACAAGTCGTAACTTATAGTATAACTGATATCAATCCCACGAGGATTGATTCTAGACACCTAAAAATTTGAATTGCACTTTGTTTAAGGCAAACAAAAAGTATAGAAAATGAAAATTAAACTAAACTAATGAAACTTAAATGAATGTAATCGCTGAAGAAAATAAAATAAAGAAGACACTGAATAGTAGAGACTAAGGGGTTATTCTATCCTTATTTACCTTCCTTTTACCCTATTGATTTAATTGTGTTTTATCTTAGATATCTTATGGTTTAATTGCCCTCTCTCGATATTTAATCAATCTATCCCAAGTGAAATACTAAAGAGTTAAATTATAACCTCTCGATTTACAATACTACTCCTAAGCATGTAATTAGATTTGAAGCAATCCTAAGGAAAATTAACAAGTAATTAAGATCTCTCTTCAGTCACCTATTAATTAGTTAATTGCATGTCCTTTAAGCTCAAATCTCTCGTTTCACCCTAACTCAAATAAATCAAAACAATCTCTCGATTCGAAGTGATCATAAATTCAACAATTAACACAAATAACTATGCATTAAATTAATATGGTAAAAGTTAAATAAACAATTTAAGAATAATACCATAGATAAACAATTCAAGAATAATACCTAAAGTAGATTTAGCAACCCATAATCATGTTAAAAAAATAATATTTAGATTAAACATCAAAATGGAAATAAAAGAAAGATAAACTAATGAAGATGAAGAAGCTCCCTTTGCTATAAAATTTGGACAACATTTGTCGAATCTTGATTCTCCTCCTTATTCTTGAGTCTGTTCTCATTTTTCTCTTCCTAAAACCCTCTATTTTTATCTTGGATGTTCTCTAAGGTCAAAATGGTGGATGATAGGGTTTTTTTTCATGTCTTCTTTATTCCAAAATATCATAAAACACATCTTGTACATGCTGTGTCACGTCATCCCACCATATTAGCTTTTCAACTATGACATATGCTTGGTATTTTCACTATATCTTCGTCTATTAGCTTTTCAACCTCCAAATGTCATGAAATTTGATATTTAGGCATCTCACATGCTATTATAAAACCTTGTAAAATTTTATAACAATTATAGTTTTATAATTGCAACTAATTCCTTTTGAAATTAGTTGTACCAAATTTGGTGCTACCTTGAGCTTCATTTGTTACCTAGACATCCAAACATCAAAGTGCATTAATCCATTCCTCAAATAAGCTCGTATTTTGCCCTAAAACACTAGGCAACACAAATAAACAATGAAACATCTAAAAAATAATGAAGATGATGCAAAAATTCCTATTAACTAAGTTTAAAACTCACAAGTAACATTTAAAACACCAAAAAACAACTTAGAATCATAGTCTAAAACACACTTATCAAATGACAAGACTTTCCATAAACCAACTTAAAAGGATTCATTCCTATGGGCATCTTGAAAGTAGTTTGATAAGCCTATAAAGCATCATCCAAATTTATCGATCAATCCTTTCTCGAAGAACTAATGGTCTTTTCTAAAATTCTCTTAATCTCTTGATTAGAAATCTCCACTTGACTACTAGCCTAAGGATAATAAAGTGTAGCAACCATACAAATAACACCATACTTTGCCAAAAGGGAATCAAATTGTTTATTGAAAAAGTGTGTTCCCCCATCACTTATAGTAGCTCTTAGTGTACCAAATTGAGCAAAAATGTTTTTCTATAGAAATTGAACTACACCTCTTGTATCATTAGTTGGAAGCACAACTGCTTTAACCCATTTACTAATATAATTTATGACCACTAAGATGTATTGGTTAAAGTATGATGTTAGGAAAAGTCCCATGAGGTCGGTACCATAAACATCAAAAATTTAACATGCCAAATTTTATTTAGTATTATTTCATGTCTCTTAAAGATATTTCCAATCTTTTGGCAATTATTACAAGATTTGACAAACCATAATACTTCTTTATGTGTAGCTTAAGTAGGTCCAAAGTGTCTTCAAGTCTCACGAGAATAACGACTCAAAATGTAGGGCACTTCCTCTTCATGTACACATCTCTTAATAATTTTGTCAGCATATATCTTGTACAGAAAAGGATCATACCAAAGGTATCTTTTAATCTCTGAAAAGAATTTTCTCTTTTATTGGTCTGAAAAATCAGGAGGTAGAACATTACTAGCCAAATAATTTACAATATCCACATACTAAGGCAAAGTAAACATAGCTAGAAAATGGTCTTCAGGAAAGATCTCCTTCATGCCCAGTCTTCTTCTTTCTCCTTTACTACTTAATCCAAACGAGATATATGATCAATCAAGAAATTTTCTTTTCCTTTTTTATCTCTAATTTCAAGGTTAAATTCCTAGAAAAGGAGAACCCATTGAATCAATCATTTCTTGGCATCTAGTTTATTCATAAAGTACTTTAGAGTTGAATGGTCTGTAAAGATTATGACCCTTAAAAGCACTAAATAGGACCGAAACTTGTCAAAAGTGATTACCACATATAGCATTTCCTTTTTAGTGGTGGTGTAATTCCTTTTGGTATCATTCAAGGTGTGACTCTCATAATAAATCAGATGAAAGATCTTTCCATACCTTTGCCTAAGAGCACCACCAACTGCAAAGTCACTTGACTTGCACATAAACTCGAGTGGAAGAGACCAATCAAGTGATACCAAAATAGGTGCACTAGTGAGCTTCTCCTTTAATAACTGAAAATAATGCATACAATTATCATCAAAATGAAGGATAATGCCCTTGGTCAACAACTCAATAAAGTACTTGGATATTTTAGAAAAATCCTTGCTAAATCTCCTGTAGAATCTATCATTTCCTAGAAAATTCTGAATTTTTTTAATTAAATTAGGTGGTGGAAGTTAAGCAATTACTTCAACTTTTACTTGATCTACCTCTACTCCTTATTTAAAATCTTATGATCTAATACAATGCAATCTTACATTATGAAATGACATTTTTTCCAATTTAAGACCAAGTTAGTCTTTTCACATCTTTTCAACATTCACCAAATTTTTTAAACATGCATGGAATGATGTTCCAAAGATATAAAAATCCTCTATAAAACATTGATTAAAGTCTCTATCATGTCAGAAAAGATAGCCACTATACAACATTAAAAAGTGGAAGGAGCATTGTACAGGAAAAAAGGCATGCGTCTATATTCAAAAATTCCTCATCTTTTTTAATCCTTAAGAGCAACAAGAACTTGCAAATATTTATTGTACCCGTCTAAGGCACAATGAAAACCATGCCTAGCCAATTTTTCAATGACTTGATCAATGAAGGGTAAAGGAAAGTGATCATTTCAAATGACATCATTTAACTTGAAATAATCAATACACATGCACTATCCCGTGACTTTCTTCATGGTAATCATTTCTTCATACTCATTCTTCATTACAATAGTTTCTTCTTTCTTAGGTAACACTTGAATTGGACTGACCCATGTGCAATCAAAAATAAAAAAGTTGTACTAACATCTAGGAGTGTTACGACTTCATTTTTTACCAGTTCCTTCATATTCAAATTTAGTCTACTCTAAGGTTCGACTAAGGGTTTGCTTCCTTCTTCCATAAATATTTTATGAGTGTAAGTAGAAGGATTTAAACCTTTAATGTTAGCTAGTTTCCATCCTATTGCATATTAATGCTCTCAAAGCACTCTTAACAATATCTCATCCATTGTATCAATTAATGAAAATAAATAATCACAGGTAATGGGATGGAGGTCGTAAAAAGGCATACTTTAAATATGAGGAAAGGCTTAAGATCGAGAATCAATGGCTCTTTAATGGATGGCTTTGGAAGGGGCTTGATTGGTCTCTCTAAAGGCTCATACCTCTTAGATTTAATCCAACTAGAGATCTCCTTCCCAACTTCTAGTTTTGTTAAAACTTCTTTTACTTCCTCTTCCATTAATTCTAAATAACATGAATGGATTAATGCCTTTTGTAAAGGGTCTGAACAAAGATACTTGAATGGAATTCACACCGATGAAGTTGCTTGAATTCAAGGTGGATGGATGTCTCATTGCCTTGAAAACATCAAACTTAATGTCCTTATCCTAAAGTCTAATGATGAGCTTTCCTCCATATACATCAATCAGTTACCTTACAGTAGCTATAAATAGATTTTCTAAAATGATGAGCACTGAGCTATCTTCTTCCATATAGAAAGCAAGGAAATCAATAGGAAAAATGAATTCATATACTTTCGTAGGTACATCCTAAATGATACCTCTTGGATAAGTCACCGATCTATCAGCCAATTATAATGAGACTGTAGTTGGTTTAGGATCTTCTAGTCCTAACTTCTTAGAGATATACAAAGGCTTCAAATTGATATTATCTCTAAGATTTATCAGAGCCCTATCTATCTGTAAGCTACCAAATGTACATAGAATGGTAATGACACTAAAGTCCTTGCATTTTGGAGATAACTTCTTTAGAAGGATAGTAGAACACTCTTCATTAAGTTTGGTAATCTTATATTCCTCCATTCTTCTCTTCTTAAACAGCATTTCCTTTAAAAATTTTGCATATGAGGGCATCTAGATAATAGTTTCAGAAAATGGGATATTGATATACAATTTCTTAAACATATTTAAAAATTTTCCAAAATTTTTTGTCAAGATTTGTGTTCTTCAACCTTTGAGGGTAGGGAATCCTAAGTTTGTAAGGTTGTATATTGGGATCAGCAAATAACTTAGATGGCTTATTTGAAATTTCAACCTCAACTTCCTTCTCTTTCTTCTTTTATTTAGCTCTCTCTCTTCTATCATCTTCTCTTTTGGCTTTGTCTCTTCTATCATGTTCTCTTTCTCTTTAGCTCTCTCTCTTCTGTCATGCTCTCTTTCTTTCTCTTTCTCTTCAACTCTCTCTTTTTTATCATCTTCTCTTGTAGCCCTCTCATTTCTGTCATGTTCTCTTTCTTTCTCTTTCTTTTCTTCCTCCACTAACACTTTCTTTCCTTTCTCTCCTATCTTCACTCTTTCACCTTCAACCTATCTTCCACTCCTTAGGATAGTAGTCTTGGCATGCTTAAGGATTAGCTTCAGTAGTGCTAGGTAGCTTTGTAACACCCCAAAACATACCCTAATTGGAATTAGCATAGTTAAATGTGGATTAAATGGTTAAATTGTGATTAA